>JAQIVE010000921.1:0-29663 GCA_034698285.1 Sminthurinus bimaculatus | reverse complement strand
GGTTCGATTGCACTGAATACTGAATTTGAATCACTGCTATATTTAAACTTGAAACAAAAAGAATAATAACACTATGATCTGTATACTTGATACGATATATATTAATAATAATAAATATTAAGATCCAAAACTAATTTCGTTGGCACTTTGTATCAAACTACAAAACACACAATGATGATTAATGACGAATGGCTCCTTTGTAGAATGTTCGTAAAAGGAGGATACTTAAGTACACATTCGCTTGTGAATTTAGTATTTGAAAAAAATACGAATATACAAACATTAATTTTAATTATCCACGAACCAATCGAAGAGTCCTTGAGAATCACGCCATATACAATATACACACTTTTAAGTTTTAAGCCTTTTGACAACCTCCTGATTTTTTCCTTTTCATCAGCTTCCAACAAAGTCCAAAAGAAGTAACAAAATATATTAAGTATGAGTGTAAATATGTATATTGTTAAGTACACAAAGCACAAAAAAGGTTGAAAAGCCTTATTTTTTTCTTTCAACAAAAGACACGATACAAGAACTTACTTAAGTAGCTTTGTTTGTGTATATATTATTATGATTATTATTATTATTGGCGTTTGTTTAGGTTGACTATTTATCTCCTCATAATCCACAACAAAAATATCAAATAGGAGCAGTAGAGTCAATGGTCAAATTGTCCATTTGTGTGTCCAATTTAAATGAGAAAACTAATCTTATCAGCCTGACCTTGTCAATTATAATGTGTGTAATAACATGGTTTCTTTTGAAACGCCGGGACCGAGACCGAGCGCAACTCCCTTTATGAATATACAAACTCCTAATCAACTTTTAACTTCACATTTACATGCACATTATATTATTATATAATACAATATTATGCACTTTTAACCGCAACTGACTATTTATATTTAATAAACTTCACTTTTCCAGTTCCAAAATAGAAAGATAAAAAAGATGATAAACAAACACCCTGTGAATTTTAGTCAAAGTTTCACTATCTAATCATGTCACGGAATGACATTAACTGTCAAAAATGTAGCACAAAATGTAGTACACATACAAAGTTTATTAAAATTCCAAAATATCTTTATTTTGCACTACACAAGTTAATAAGAAATTGTTCAACATTTGTAGAAAAGGTAGAAAAAATGCCGAATGAGACCTAGAAAATTTTCACTGCAGTCTTGCTAAATTTTCCGGTTTCTTTCATTCAAATCAACACATCAAGGATATCGAACGCAATCAATTATAATTGCAAAGGCCGCAATCCTATGTATTATGTATGCATAATTTTCTCCAGTGTTTTTTCCAGCATCAAAATCCTTCGTTGACACTTTTGCACTTTACATGTTGTGTATTATGTATTATGTAAAAAATTGCTCAAATGCTCCAGAATGAGGACTATGTATACAGCACTTTTAATGTTGATATTAGGTAAGATATAAAAGTAGAAAAAGTCCTTCCACGTATACAAAAACGACGAGTTGTAGTCGTAAAACGAGAACGTGTAAAAAAGATGCGGAAGTCCACACACATATACTGAGTACACAAATATATTATATGTAAGTAGAAAACCCTTCTCCAGACTTTTCCCGAGTTCTACAGAACAACTATACACAGCACACAAAACATGCACAAATACATATAGAAAATGTGAGATGGGGAGAGAGAGACGGTTTCCCTCCGAAATACAAATGCAAACTGAAGCTTGAAAAGGTTTTCCACTACACAATTTCCACTGCTCGTTTTCCTTCAGGTTTGTAAGTATGGGCAAAGTGCGTACTGCGTACAGTATACAGTATACAGTGTATAGTGGCTTTGGCTTGGTCGAGGTTCATTCTCGAGGGGAAGGCGAGAGAGAAAATCCACAGCTGCTCTCGCTCTTTTCTTTATGTATAAAACTGTGTATTCTCTATCTATACATAGATACTTTATACGGCAAGCAAACTCCTGACTTTCAATAGAAGTAGATATTGTTAAGTATAGTATACATCCAACTGAATGTTACGCACTCTCCATGCCTACGATGAAGATCTCTCTGCATTCTGCATTCTTCATACAAGGAAAATATAGATGTACAATATTTGTAATGTGTAAGCTACGCAGGCCATGATACATGATTTTGAATGCACAACATACATAGACATTAGGCATAGACATCCCCACACGGAGGCCGATGCAGCAGGAGCAGCAGCATCAGAAACAAACTGGATATTGCATTGATGCTGGAGCTCTTTTATTCTTATCCAGCGAGAGAGCAAAATATCGACAAAAAATGAAGGGTGGCTTTGGGTGTCGTATGTATGTATGTATGTATTTTTTCTTTTGCTGCTCATCTCCTCTCCATTTTCTATTTTATACTGTGTATGCTATTGCTATTGCATCCTCATTCTCATCTTCATCCTTTTTCATATTCCATATACATAATATATAGAGATATTAAATATGTAGGGGCATTTATTTATTTATTTATTTACCTATAGAGAGAAACTGCGCCTCTTATTCTATATTCTATACGTTCTATTCTATCCACTTTTCTCTCACTCCTGGAGTTTTTATGCCGGAGCCGGGCTACTTCTTTTCACTCTGTAGAACTCCAGATTTCCAGCCCATACATTTTCATCCATCCCCGTCAATGTTATAAGTACACTATGCACATGTGTATAAAATAAATATCTATATTCTCTTGCTTTGTTTACAACTTGAGAACGTCAACATTCTTCATTCATTCAATCATTCAGAAAAGGCGGAGGAAGAGAGAGAGAGATAGATAGAGATAGAAAGAAGAGTTTATGTTTTCATAATTCCATGCTCATGGAGTTTTCGCCTCGTCTCTATCTTACATGTGTATTGAATTGACAGAAGACGAAGCACCAGCACCAGGAAATACCGACATGCGAAAAGATGGAAAAGCAGCTTAACACTTTGAATATTTTTCTTGCATTTTCCCTCTGTATTTTTGTATCTTATCCTTCAGTCTGCCTAAAACCATATAGATTATAGAAATGTATAAGCAACAAAATGCACAAAATGGAAAAACCGAGAAAATTATTTCACGCCGTGAATTTTTGGATAAAAAATAAGTGAGGCATGTGTCTTATTGTTTTTATATTTTTTTACAAGTTAAAAATTGAAAATTCGAGGAATTCGATTTTGGATTTGAATTTTCTAGATCACAACGCCAACTGAAAAGCAAAGTGGAGAATTTAACAAAAAAAGATACAAAATCCCGCTTGTTTTCCTTTTGTGTATGTACTTTATGGACATTTTGGTTTTCAAACGTGTCTAATTTGTACACAACGTAAAATATGTATGTGCGGTTTGTCACATAAATGTGCAAAATATTTGCACAATGACCGAAACCACAAGGCTTGGCAAAGAGAATAAAAGATCACATCTTTTCCTATGTACATTGTACATACACATCAAAACACTGATATTTATTTTCAAAATTGTAAATGTGCGAGTTGTGAAATGAAGAAAAACTATAAAAATTCAGCTTGTCGCACATTTACAATATTTACGGTATAATGTATCCCATTGATATGATCTGTTTATGAGAACCGACTGAATAAATAATCGTAATATTATACTGTACTCGTTACTCGTATGCTGTATATATAATATACAGCGTCTAAATATAAAAGCTCATTTTGAGCCATAATAGCATACCATACAAACGCACATAAAATAGCGTTTATGTACTTTTGCAATGTTTGTGGGTGACGCTGATTCGCATTCCATTTTTTGAGTTTTGATGACAGTTTTGGGTGCAAAAATATATAAAATCGGGTGACAATAACAATACAACCTACAACATACATACCTACACAATACACACGTTTATTATTGAACGGAGAATACGAATTTCATCACGGTTGAGTAAACCCAAGAGATATTTTCCACTATTAAATGTATTCATCCAAAAAATAATCTACAGCTTTTGTGGTGGATTGTTGTATTTTTTTGTGTGTATACAGTATACATAAGTTATTGGCGGAGCTTTTGTTTGTCTGTTTGCAAATGTGGTCACATCACATCACAGGACCAACACCGACACCGACACTGTCACCATCACCATAGGAGATCCATCCACAGAGTCCCAGCTCCCTTTTGTGCAGATTGCAGATTGTGAGCATATTAACTTGTTTTTTCTCTCCGAGGGGAGCGAAAAGAAGAATGTGGCCGATGCCAATATCTTTTCCTCCTTTGCCATTTCATACACAATTTCATACGCACACACACACAAAACATAAACTACCGACTGTACGTACAATCATGTGTATTGTGCAATGCACAATCTGAATAGACGTGTGTGAGGGTGGTTTGCTTTTCTATGTATTTATCTGCCGGTTTTGCTGTTTGTGTTTCATGGTCCATGGAGATCTCCTCAGTCCTCTCTTTTCTCTGTTCGTCTACCCGTCCCACCAAAACCAAATCCAAAAGACGTACGAGAGAGGAGACAACCACATTTTATTTATTGTATTCCGTCTCGTCTCTTCCTTCACGTCTTCTATGGATGCTTTATATGTATACAGAGAGATAGATCCGAATTTTAGTCTTCTTTCGTTTTGGCTGGCTAAAATGGGAAACTGGAGGACAAAGGAAAAGAAAGGCCGGAGTAAACTGCAAAAGGATTTATTCTCAGGAGACAAATTTCTAAAATTGGAAATACGCACTCCAACTCGATTCGTGTGAGGAGATATTTGGTATTTGTATTTTGCACGTATCCTACATTTGTATGGACTATGGACTGAGATTACACAAAGTAAAATCGTACAAAGTCTTGAATTCGAATCCACGATTCACGCTCAAAGCCAAAAGTTGGAATTCATTGACAAAACCGCCGAGAAATCTAATCCTTAAACAAATTAAGTTGAAACCCAAGACTTGTGCGTTCTGCTCCTTGATGCCTTGTTCTTTGCATAAATGATAAACGCTGTTTGTAACACGTGCTACAGTTCTCATGTACTGTATAAAAATACAAATTGCTTGCGCAGTAGATGAATAGCAATAATTTTGATAAAAACGAAAATTTTCCTACTAATTATTGGTACAAACTTTCTTTATTTATGGTATTTTATGTCCTTTTTTAGGGGATTTTTCGAAAACATGGAATGGATTTGTAAACCCTGAGAAACATGTTCAGAGTGTGAAAGAGTTGAAATTGAAGTTGAAAGAAGAGGATTCAAATGATGTTTTATTGGAATTCCAAGGTCTTGTTATGTGTTATGTGTTCCTCGTCTTCTTCTGCTTCTTCCTTTTACTTCTTGTTCTGTCTGAGGTCGCACAGAAAATAAAAACGAGACTCAACAATCTGCTTCTTCCCTCCGTCTCAATTTCTTTACATGTGTATTTTATTTGTAAGTCTACATATATTCATGCATGTGTGTACTTATGTATGTCTTGTTACTGGTTTGATTTTTGGTTTTTGGTAGTACAACATACAGTGCTTAACTACACACTATACAATATCAAATGCTCGTAAGTACTCAATACTCGAGAGTGACTCGTCCTCGTCCTCTGTCATGATTCCAGCTTTTTTGTAACCATAAACCTTGACTGTGCATCGACATCAAGATATTGTATGCATGTGGATAGTGGATAGGAGATAGGAGAAGTGCATTGGAAAAATGTGTGGCTGTTCGTTGACTGTTTGTACACAAAAAATTCATTGAATTAAATTGGGATTCAAATAACTAAAGTGACTTGGCGGAGGATGGACGGATGGATGTAAAATGTATATCTATACTGTGTAAAGAAGAGCGCAATGTGGAGCTGAACCTGCTCCATATACAGTACAATATACGTATAAAAAAGGCATTGAAATGAAATAAAGTCGTCCTCAAAAACACAAACATATGTCGATTGTTCGTATGCCGATGCCATGGTCTTTAAATTATGTGTATAATACATGCCTGAAATAATGCAATAGTCGGATCAACTCGAACATATGTTTGTAGGTTTTAAATGTGGTTGAGCCAACCGTTCGGATTCCAGATTTTTTAAAGGGAAAAAATCAAAACATTTTTTCTTCTGTTTATTACTGTTTACAAAAAATATGAAGGACACATAACTATAAGAAATGGAAAGAAATTTCAAATTTGGTAGATCATTGTATCGTGCTTTTCATCATTTCTATCGTATATACATATTGAATGTACATCTCTAGCTAATGGCTAATCATATCTTACGACTTTATTCATATGTTATCTATTTACTATTTACAGATGACAATAATTAGGTAGTGTATGTATATTTATGTGCAAAAATCTGCGGTACATGACTTTTTGTTACGGTATATTGCAAAATATTTGCTCCTCCGTTCATTAATCATGATCACCTTTGTATTTTCATATGTATGTGTGTATCTACCGTAAAAAATGTAAACTGTGACCAGGTTACATTTTATATTATACATTATAAATATGCAGAAAATGGAGGGGGAAATGACGACAGCATCTAAGGCCAAGTAAGTTCCGTTTATTCATGAAAGGAATCTCTCTCTCACATAAATTTTCATTAATGGAGGATTGTGGTTGGTCTTAATGCTCACATACATAAATATGTATAATGTGTATACGATATGCGTGCATATGTAAGTATCTGCGGAGATTTAATCTGGAATTTGTCTGGTGAGCATGTTCTCCGCATTTTACCTGTGTAAATATTCATGCTCATATTATTATGTATACCTACGGACTCTTGTTTAGCAGCAGGGGTAGGAGATAAAGGGGGAAGGATAAAGAATAAAGAACCCATGCCAATTTTTTATACCGTCGTCGTATACATACATGTACGTAATTCAGTGCACAAAATGAGCTTTTCAAGTCTCCGAAATTTTCCTTTAGAATACATTATGCCGTACATACTGATAGTGTGTGTTAGGTATAAAATATGAGCCGGTATGCTTTTATACAGGATAATGTGAAGGGTCGACTCGATTATAAAAGGTGTTCTGCACAACACACAGTATAGGTACAATATCTAAAACTTTCCTGTGGTCCTGGTCGCGACTCTCTTTTACTGTATGTACATGCGTATACATATTGGGATTTGACAACCACCCAAAAAAACTCAGTTCAAAAGAGGTCCTTCAAACCAGAATAATGCGTATATGTATGTGTATAAGAAGAGGGGATATGAATTAATGTAATAAAACAGATGAATAGAAAAATATTACGCACTACATGAACACAAGACGCTCTTGACAATCAGCTTCCGTTTCTATTGTACGTATTACGTATATGCCTATAGACAATTTATATCATAGTAAAAATATTTTGGTGCGTGAAATTCCTCAAATGTTGAACATATTGAACAGATTAATAATGTGGACATTTTTTTAGGGTGTGTTTTCAGTGCTCAGTATTTTTTTAATAATTATTTAAAGTTTCACAGAAGAATGATCAAAAGTGTTATGATTTCATATTTTGTTTTTTTAGTCTCCGTGGTGAACGCAATGAATAGTTAAATCTATTGTATTTTTGTAAATACTCGCACCCCAACATGTACAATGTACATTTACACTGATTATTGACAGCTGATACACGAAACATGAATGGGATTGATACAAAATAAAGATTCTGCGTATCATACTTGTTTTCATGTGTGTAGTTATTAGCTGTAGAACACGGCAGCTTATTGAGAAAGCTCCACCGCTGTTTATTTAGTCTTTGTAGAAAATCCCCAAAGCATTAACTGATCACAAGCGGGAGGAGACCCACAAGCTCGAGTAATAGAAGACGAGCGACTGCAAGGGGGAGCAAAACAACCCAGAATTGTATGATACATTTTAGGTTGTCTGTTGTCGCAACACAGAAAATGAGAATTATTATTTGTATTATGAATGAAGGGAAAGTGCAGAAAAGAATTCAGTGGGCGCTGAAAATTAAACTGAAAATGGAAACTAAAATCGGAGGGAGGATTTTTTTTATGCAAGGAAAAATTGAGAGTTGAGATGCTTATGCACGTCTTTATTATTTTAGTATGCGTACTACACGTAGCTGCAAGCAGTTACATAGTTTTGGGCAGATCCGATTCGGATCAAAAGCACATGGATGCATTTACAGTACAGTTACTATACAAATATTATGCCTTCTCAAAGTTCGTCCATCCATCCATCCAAGGATTTTTGATGAGTCAGTAGGAAAATAAAAACATATCGTAATAGTTGTATGTATTTATATTGTATAGCTGTGAGGCCTGGACCGTGTCGTGTCATGTCGTCATCCTGATCCTCACCCTCGTGTCATGACATGGCATGGACATGGGCATGATATAATAAAGTATATATCTATAACATAAAAGTGCATTGGCTTGCATTGCATGACATGACATGGATGGTCGTGAGTCAGCACAAACCAAATAAAGTTGTTCATGTTCACCCAGAGAGTGTAAAAAATTATTATCCAGGCGCAACTTGACATTTGACTTGTCATCCCAGTCCAGTGTTCTTACTTTTCCTTCCTACATTTGATATTTCATCATATCATGGACACATTCGTTGATAATGGAATAATGCCCAAGTTATGACTATGATACAAATAGATACGCTATGTAATACAACAGTCCGCCCTTTGTACTTTGTACAGATGCATCTATCTATTTATTTACACACTGATGCTACAACTACACATATTAGTCAGCACCACCATCAGCATTTTACAACTTTATAATTATTATTACCATCGTCATATCCTTTGATGCATTATTGAAAACTGATGATGATTCCGTTCTCTCTGTGTATGGAACAAATTACATACTAATATTTCTTTTTTAATGGCTCTGTTGTTTGGCCTGTGCTTTCTCGTTTCATTATAAAAAATGAATGGAAATCCATCCCCGACATACGTTTTTCGACCCCGTTCTTTTTTCATTTATGTATATTCCTTCTGTATTTAAGAATGAACATTTTTCCGGGTTTTTTAAGTTTGGTCAAATCATTAGGAATTCGGGCAGAAAAGCTTTTTAAAAATCAATAATGATACCCATCAAAAATACTTAGCGAGTGCATTTAAAATGTTTCCAGTATATATATATTAAGGACACAATTTTTACCAAGAAAAATACCCTGCGGATGAAAAAAGATCCGATGGTATCATCAAAAATGAATCTATAATGTTCTATTTATACAGGAAAAATACACAAGATGCTTGCATAGAGTGGAAAATTCATTTCCCTTCATAAAAATCATTCGCCCGTTGAGATGCTCGAGCTTGAAGATTGACGATGTGATGCTGGTCGCCTCCGGAAGGCAAATATACAATGTATGTAATAATGCTATGGAGTGCAATATGTTCATAATACCGATAATGGCCGTGGGACGAAATATGTACAATGTACAATGTGCAAGAGATGAAAAAATAAAGAACTTTGTGTGCATCATCGCCATTGTCAAATGATTTTAGTGCATTTCGTCTTTCGTCATAGGAGGTGTCGCCTGTCGCACTGCGTCCACTTCCATCTCCATCTCAATCTCTAGGTTCTAGGTGTGTAGTGTGTATGCATCCATTTTCATTTAAAATCGAGAAAAGCCGTGAGCAAAAGCACATCACACATTGAATCACCGTCAATGATTGTAAAAAACGTTTTACTCTGTTCGTACAATCGTACAATATTTGTATTTGCATTTGCATTCGTCTGACTGTCATGTTTATGTTAAACACGATGTAGAGACAAAATCGAAATCGTTTCCCTTATCTTTTGACCAACCCGTCGCATGGAAAAATGAAAAGCTTGATTTCAATTTCAAATTCAATTTATTTCTCCAGCACTGGGCGATAACTGATATGTATATAGGAAATTTATCCAATGTTAAAGATATCGCGACTTGTGATATGTATACAGGATAAGAGATAAGCTCAGAAATGAGAATTCTCTCTAGTTATTTTTAACTAGAGAGAAAAACGAATCACCAGTCGTCAACTAAAAATCACATAAATATATAAATTATTAATAAAATTGAGGAATCTTGAGCAAGTGCAAGTGCATTTACATTGCATTGTACTGTACAAACATTTATTTATGTATATTATGCATTTTCAATTTTTAGATTGAATAAACACACGTAGAGAAATCAGACACGTGCTCCTCCCTTCTTTTTATCATAATCATATTATTCATGCTTAAATATTATGTAATACAGTGTACAGTGTACAATACTTGAACCGTTTTCTTATCTCCATCTGCCCAGCAGTCCCATATCTCTCATCCCACATCAAAAATTGTCTGCTGGCTCTGGAGTTCTCAAGTTTGGATCTTGGACAACCGACTCGACACGCGCTTGCATTTTAATCAAATATCAAGTTCTCTATAGCCTTATCATATCAAAAATATGCATGTAAAATGCACTTTTCTCATACGAGATGTTCAACTCCTAGATTTTAGCTTCTCCATAACAACGCTTCTTCACTATCGATACATTATGTATGTACAATGTACAAACACGAATAGAAAACTCCTCTGGGTTTGACTTTGATCACACACTAATTAGCACTCTGTCAACTATCAATGCAGTGGACAAGGAAGAGCTGGATGACGCAGGAATGAATGAATGAATGAATAATATTAGCTTAGCCTATCTGCCTGACTTGTGTTTCTCGCTGCAGTTTTCTCCAGCTATTCGAATTCGAATTTAAGTCAGCGTCAGCAGTGTCAATAACTTTAGACCGGATAATATGCATGCAATAATAATATGTATTTTCCTGCACACTGCTGGTAGACTCGACGATGATTGTGATCAAAATTCAGAGGAATGAAATTGAGGCTCACTTTGACTTCTTGACTCTGACACTAACATTTAGGAGGGGTGAGCTGAGCTGAGTTGAGTTGATCGGGGTAGATAGAATTGAGTAGAGTCAAGATGAGAATAAGACGAGGCGGGGTGTGTAAATAGTAAATAACAATAATAGCTCATAATTCAGACACTTTTATAATTGAGACTTGGCTCACGGCTCGCGAACACGGGGACGAGGTGATTCGTCACATATGTATGATGTATGTATGTAAGAATGCTCGAGAGAGGATAAATTCCAATGTTCTTTTATGTAAAATACTGATGTGCTTTTTATTTATATACATTACACAATATTTACATGTTAAATTACAAAATTCATCATATATTACATTGCAGACGATGTAAAAATTTCTCTGCATTTTGTTCAAGAGCAAAGAGCAGTTGAACTATTTATAACCATGAAATTGTGTAAATACAATGTGATATCCGCTCCGTAAATGTTTAACCCCAGTCAGATTTAGTGGAATGAATAATAAATGATGAGCGGATGAAATAGATGATGATCATGATGATATCAATGTGTGGCGAGTCAAGAGCAATTTCCGCCCTTCTTACAATGCAACATTCTTCATTTATTTACTGTGTATACGTTACCTTTTTCTATAAACTGAAATACCTATATACTACAATATTGCTGCCTGTATGTACTACTGCCAAGATTGGAAGACATTTTTCAAATTTTTAAATGAAAACTTTAACGGCGTTCACGAACATTAATTTTACAAAAATTTAGTCCATGACACTGACTGAAGCGGTTCCTTTAGTCTTTGACCAGATATGTATTGGGCCCTGTGTTGTTTAATTGATTGAGAGGTGAGAAAAATCATTTGCCCGCAAAATGAGCATGTCACATGCAGAAGATTGCCGGGACCGAAATCCAGGAGACGAGCAGGCAATAAACGACAAGCGGCAAACACACGCCCATTTTCCAAACGTCGTCAACTGCAATCCGATCCTGTGTAAAATTTAAGCCCGTATTTAGCAACATATATGTATGAACTATGAACTAAATTTCCTGGTCCTACATTTTACCGTGAATAATTGCCGTTAGCACAGGCGACCATCACTAAACGCACAATGCACCCAAAGTGTGCGTAGTGCGTAGGACATGCAGTTGACAATTCAAATAGGGCTGATAAAACTCTGATTTTTCTATCGCAGCTCAGATCACAGATTCTGAATAATGCAGAAAAATTATTATGCATAAGTATACAAATACTTTGTATAGGTATAGAAACCTGCATAATACGAATTTGTGAATGAAAGTGCAGCTCTTATTTTGTTATTGTTAGTCGAACTTGTAACACTGTCATTATTTTGAGCAGGCTCTTATATATGTATCTTTTACATTGTACAGCTCACAGTGTTTTCCTATCTACAATGGTAATTCACTATTCAGAACTGACATTGATCCGTATATTTATGTATGCTTTGTTCCTTATTGTAGACTATTTATTGCCATCGGCTCGGGTGTCTCACAATTGGTTTCACATTGCGGACTTTTCCCTAACCCAAGACTTGAAACCTATATCACAGTCAACAAAAGAAATAAACCCACACTCTCACCCCACTCTCACTTTTATTGTACATACATGTATGTACTTATGTATGTACAACATTTCGCCCTCAATCATCAATGGTCCAACTTTTCACCGTCCCCTTGCACACTGCACACACATCATACATCAAAGATGTGAGGAGTCACCCCTTCTTTTTATCTTTTACCCCAATGTATTGAATATACATACATTGTATTACTGTACATAAATTATTTACCACTCACTTTCACTCAGAATTTTAAAATAATGGGGAGATATTCTGTCCGATACATTATGCACTGACAAATCATAAATATCAAACGTATGTACAATACAGGAAAAACGTGAAAAAGATCTCCCCAGTCAAATGAACACGCTTCAAGAAATTGAAAGTCGCCTAATGGTAAGTAAAAGGGTGGGTTGGACCATCAACCATCGTATCTTATGTGTATGCATGCACATAATAATTATTCTACGGCAAGAGGAAGTCTTGGGGGACGCTTCTTTTTGCCGAGTTTCTCCCTGAGTGAAACCAGACGGAGAAAGGGGGAGTGCATTTGCGCCTCTCCAATTTCTCCCTTCGACTCTTCTATATCCGAGGAGAGGACCAACGCCAGCACCATCCCAAGGACCAAAAGAAAGGCAACGAGCAAGAGAATTCGATGCTTCTTCGTCCTTTTTGTAACTTCTATCTATGCAGGTATATGTATGTACATACGGAATGCTCCCACAGGAACAACCAAATGAATAGAAACGAATTCTGTGTAATGTAACCTCGCTGTCCTCAACTCATATTTCATTTCCATTCCTCAACCTTCAACTCTTTTCCCTGTATTTGCTCTTATTTAACCAAGTTTGGGGACAAATTTCAGTACAGTTTGCACCCTGGACAATATTTCTATCATGAATTTCACAGTGCAGCTAAATGTCGTATTAAAGTTTTTTGCGCGATTTAATCGCGCTAGCTTAAATACACTAATTGGTTTCGTAATGACCAATCGATTGTTGACAAAAATTAAATTTTGTTTATTATAGGTAATCCTTGGATAAAATCTGTAAAAACTTGCTTGGTATTTTCAAATGCACTGAAGAAAATTCAGTTTCTTACCTTTTAAGGGAAAGAAAGAATCCCAAATGTGAAAAAATGTAAAGTTTGGGGACGAGGAAGACGAAGGAACGTCACAAAAGGAAGAAAGTCATACGTCCCTATTTGTACAAAGTTGATGGTGAAATGCAAGGAAAATGAAAGAGGATGAAAGTGAGATGTTGGATGCTGGATGCTGAATGTGAGGTGAAATCCCTTTCCTTGGTTCGATTATCTCCCTCCTCCTTATATTTTTCTTAGGGACTTGGGGTGGCACGCATTCAAGAATTTCTGTTGTGTGCAAGGTCTTTTGAATTCCCCTGCATCTGAATTCTTATTCCTGTCGCGCCGTAGTTACTCCCATTCCTCCATAGTTATGTCGGGGATGAGAACAGCAATTTTTTGGGTTCTACGATATGTATGTTCTGTCACCCGACTCTGCTTTTACAAATGCAAAGTATTATGCAAACTTTCACATCCTTTTTGGTGCAAGTATGCTGGAGAAAAATCTGTTTATCCTTTCCCTTTCTACGCGTTTCAGTGATCCTTCTACTGTACAGACTGCAGACTACATATTGCAGTTGTAAACCCGAGACATTTGTATGTATTTGTATGTGTTTGTGCTAATATGAAATATGTGCATGTAAATATACAGTGAAGCACACTTCCATTTTATTCTTTATCCGACCAGCTTGTCTACTTTCTCCCTCCGCCTTGGCTTGACTTGACTTGACTGGAGTTTCATCATACGAACATTTTTTTTCGCTGGTGAAAATCCACTGTAAAATCCTCCTTTTATTGTTATTACGTGCAACATACCAAATATCTATAGCAAACCATCTCTAATGCCAATGTCAATGTCATTGCCAACCTACTGAAGCAGGATGCATGTATTTTAAATGCATTGTGTACCTACGCGAGCTAGGTTTTTTGCTCTTTACTTATACTGACAAACCATGGCCATGGAGCTGATACAGTTTTCGTATGGCAATAAAAACATAGGCGTTTAAGTGCATCTGAGTTTTATTTACCCCAAAATCAAATCAATTCACTTTAAATTAAGTAACGGTAAATTAGAATACAGAGATGCATCAAGATTTGATTAAGAGAGAAAAGTTTACTTGAACAGGCGGGATTTCGAGTAAACTGGCCTTTTTTTACAGTACCAATTAGAATTCCTATAAGATGTGGAAAGCTTTCATTCAATTTAAGATGCACCTTTCTCAAGTTTTCATATTTTACAACGTGCATTTTTTAACCCAGTGAAGTAGAGAGCTTTTAAGCACATGGCTGTAGGGTTATTGTACCGTATTAAGCCCTTTTTACGGTAGCATATTCAACCTTACAAATAAAGTCGTCATCAAGTCAACATAATCAATGTATAATCAAATTTAGTTTATTACTTGTTTTTACAAAAATAATTTGCATATATACATATACTGTATTGCGTAGACTATCCACCAGCTCTTAAATACATATTGTAGACACATCATATCGCTGAAATTTTTAACCGTGATGGACAGATTTTTTTAAAAATGCTGTCCATGTTTCCAGCTCTTGTTGCACGGAGAGTTTAACGTTGAGTTTTTCCGGATATAGTATATCCTAGTGCGACGCATGGACAGTCTTTAAAAAATACAGTACAATAAACCTTTAATAAAAAGAGCACAATAAAGGGCAGTGTGACAAGAAAATGAATCGGCATGAGCACTAGATGAATGTTTTTCTGCATGAACGATTGCTCCTCCCCTTCCTACGAATATCAAGATTTTCCATATTTTAAAACTACAATTTCACAAGATTTCCATACGGATTTACGCAAACAAAAGCGATAATCGTCTTTTAGCGCAATATGTGGTAACACATACTGTTAAGTAAATGCGTACAAAGTACAGGGTGACTATACTGACCAGTAATATACGCACCTTTTGATTTTTTTTCCTATTTGAAAACGAAAGGACGGAGATTTATCATTCGTATACAGAGTGATTGGGAAAATGTTGCGATTTTTTTCAGCACACCACAGCTATCACACGTATGTTTGACCTCGGGGTCACACAAGGTCAAACATTGACTGCCTTGGAAAACAGGTCTACATTCAAATATAGGCGCCAAATTATTTTTGTAAAAAAACTAAAACACTATATTTTTAGTTTTTTGAGGTCAAAACGTGCGTATACATATTAATGGCCACCCTGTACATGACAATGTTGAAGATTATACATATTATCTTTTTGAACATATTTTCTTTCAACTACTTTGCAGGCATCATAGCTTACACATGGCTTAGGTGTTACGGATTTTAAAGTTATTCCTCACTAGTATCGCCACAATATTGCACTAATAAGCGATTCCCGCTTTCACTTGCGTTACGAAATAATGTGTTCTGGAGTATAATTACTAAATTAAATTGTTTAATTTAGTAACTTTATTTTGCCTCTTAGCCATTACCTCTTCATAGTCAATGTCCGAGTCTCCGTCCCAAATGCTGTCAAAGTCCTCGTCGTCTGAAATGGGCTCGTCTGGCTCAGTAAATTGACTCCAAATCAATCTTCGGGCTCTTCTCCCTCTTTTCTTTGTATCCAATTCACACATCTTTGTCGCTTTATTGGCTCAAGTTGAATATTAAACGGTATAAAATGCAAAAGCGGATGAGGGACGAGGAGGTGAAATGAAAACGCGAGTTCAATTGGGAGAACTGACAGGATCTGTGGAGAGTGAACGAGGGCTTCAAAAATTGGAGGCTAAACCCTGATATGAACTGTATGTATGCCCAACAGCTTGAAATTTGGAACAACAACTTCTAACTCTCGATGATTGAATCAGGAAAATGAAAGACAGCCACCTTTTTAGAATTTATTTGTACATTTAGGCAAGGGGTTAGGAATTAAATTTATTTTCTGCACAATGTATAAGCCCTTTTGAAAGGGCTTATACAGGGTTACACACAATATACGCACGATTTTATTGTTTCCCTATTTTGAAACGAAAGGACTGGGATTTCTTATCACCATAGACAGTTTGGAAAATGTTGCGGTTTTTTATGGCATACATACTAGACCGCGGGGTGCATTGACCTTTGGGGTCACACAAGGTCAAACTTTGAACCCCTGAAAAAATAGGTCTACATTAAAATTTTGGCGCCAAATTAATTTTTAAAAACAACTTCAACCTTTTTTTCAGGGAATACGTGTTTTTTGGCTTTTCGAAATTCAGCGTCATCTTTGAATGTAGATTGTTTGAAAAAGTAATGTTTGCCCATATAGTTACGCAGACTTAGGATTTCCCAGTTGCCAATTCTTTTACAAGGACTATAGCTCACACTAACATTCCAACTGAAAGTATTTTGACGAGATTCCTAACCGTTGTGGCGGAATGATTTAAAAAAATCGATTTCCGAAGAACTTTAAAATTAATTTGGAGACAAAATTTAAATGTAGACCTATTTTTTCAAGGGTTCAAAGCTTGACCTTGCATGACCCCAAAGTTCATTGCACCCCGCGGTCTAGTATGTATGCCATAAAAACCGCAAATTTTTTCCAAACTGTCTATGATGATAATAAATCTCAGTCCTTTCGTTTTAAAATAGGAAAACAATCAAATCGTACATTTATTGTGTGTCACCCTGTAGCTTATATTAAGGTGGATATATTTAAAAATTAAGGAGAGAGAAAGAGAGAGAGGCTCAACATTCAACATGTACGCTCAATTTTTCTTTTTCTTCTTCTTAAGTCTACAAAAGGTACATAAAATAAAGGGTATAAATAGCTTACAAGTAGAATTTTTGTAGTTTAAAAACGGTTTCGAGATAAAACCTGGTTGGAAGGGCCCCTTGAGTTCCCCTAACTAAAATACAAATCTAAAATATTAGCGGCAACTTCCGCGTTTTAAAAAATTTTCATCAGTTTTGAAAATCAATTTTTCCCTTTGTAAGCAAATAGGGATATTGGGGTCCACACAGGTCCGATTTTCCAAATTTTTTCTCGGACTTTCACATGCACCAGTCTCAAAGTAGCATAAAAAGACCTTTCAAAAACTTTACATTTTGAAAAACGGCTCAGTGGTTCAAAGTGGCGTGACCAATAAAGTCTTCAGGAAGTCAGCATAAAAAATATAATCAAAAGTCTATTATTTATTTGTTACAAAAACGTTTCTGGTACGCATAAATGCGGTCCATATTCTCAGCCCTTGTAACAAGGAGAGCTTAACTTTCAGTTTTTGAGAATTTTAGTCCTAATACAATAAATTCAAAGTCTTAAGAAAATACAAAACAATAAACCATAAATGACGCGAGTATAAACATGAGCAGTGTGGCAAGAAGAATGATCACACGGAACAGGAACTCAATTATTTGCATGAGAAACTGTGTAAACGATTGGTCCTCATCTTCCTACGAATATCAAGATTTTGCATATTTTAAAACTATAATTTTGTAAGATTTCCGCATGGGTTTACGCAAACAAAACGATAATTGCCTGCGTTAGCGCAATTTTGTGTTGATACTGTTATGTATGTAAATGCGTTCGACTCATACTTTATGTGTTATGAATTTTTGAATTATTGTTCGCCACAGTATCGCCAAAATATTGCGCTAATAAGCAATTCCCGCTTTCACTAACGTTACTTCATAGTATTGTTCGGGAGTACAATTTAGTATGTACATTAGATTGTTTAATTTAGTGACTTTATTATTTTACCCCCTCGTCCTCGTCCTCTTCATAGTCAGTGTCCCAGTCTTCGGGGTACATGCTGTCAAAGTCCTCATCGTCAGAGTAGGGGTCGTCCTCCTCGGTGAATTGACTCCAAATCAATCTTCGGACTCGTCTCCCACCATTTTTTGTATCCAATTCACACATCCTCCACGTCTCAATTCACTCAAATTTGATAGCCAAAATCCTGACATAAACTGTCTGTATCCCACGTTTTGGGTTTTGAAACCATTATTTCTCGCCCTCGGTAATGGAATTAGGGAAATGAATAACCAAGACCCTGTTAGAGCTTATTTATACATTGAGGTATTTTATGCTCCATACAGAACCCTTTTGACAGGGCTTATAGTAAGGTACAGAAATTTTAAAAGGTAAAACAGAGAGAACGAGAGGGACTCAACATGTGCGATACATTTTTCCCTTTTGTTTTTTACTTTTTAATCCTACAAAAGGTTCATTCAAAAATGAATGGTATAAATAGTAAGTACAGCTAATAGGTAGAAATATTGTAAAAAAAAATATTTTACAAACAAGTTTTTGACTTTCAAGCTGTCGACACAAGGAAATTGTTTCTGTCTTCAGCATCGACATCGTCATGCTTTTTCCTTTGTTAAACAGTCAACTGCTTGAAAACTTTAATGTTTTCCTTTTCTTTCCTCTGTGCAGTCTGCAACATCCACCATTCAAATTAAAGAAAAAATGTAAAATGTATAGTTGCTGATTCTGCTGACTGCTGCTGTGCGTAGGCTCTTAATGTACCTTTGAGACTTGTCCCTCTGTTTTCTGCGACGGGGAAAACTGGAGAAATAAAGGGGTGTAAAAATATGAGGGAACTAGCGGAACTTGGAACATGTCTCCTTTTCTCTTCCTCATCTTGCACCTTTCTTTTTTCTTCCTCGAATTTGAGTGTACGACCGACATTATGAGCGTGTATATAGGGGTATACCCATTAGTTTTAGTTGCCTCTACTTGATTTTATGTTACGACAAAGTTTTCTCTCGCTTTCTGTAACTACAAAGTATTTTGCATGAACCTGCATTTGCTCCGTTGGATTTTGAGACGTGTTCTGCATTATGTTTTTTACTAGAATTTTTTTGAGCGACTTTCTCTTGCTGGTCCTCTTTCTCTTCATCTTCCAGCAAATGTACTGTCAAAACTTGCACAAGACAAGTGGAGGAGGGAAGCATCAGTTTGGATTTGAAACAAAGTGGTATATGCGAGTGTTGGATTCTAGTTACCTCCTTGAAAATGCACTACAAATGTATACATGTATGGAATTCATGTTTTTATACAAAAGTGCATCAGAAGCTCTCTGTATATTTCCCTATGTTTCCAGAACACGACATGAGCAGTATCAATATCAATGTCAAATGATGCTCTCTTTATTTTACGACAGCTTTCTCCTTGTTTACGCGCACTTTCTTTTACTTTCACTCACTTTGTTTAGACTAGGTCATAAATTCTTTTTCACTTTGTCTGCCATGACGACAAACATCTTTCCTTTTTCCTGAATCTTCAAAACCTGGAGCTAAAGTGAGTTTGAAATTTGACGCTCCAAACGTGCAGAATTTTCAGCCTGTAAAACATCCCTATTAGCTAAGCGTAGAAAAACTTGGATTTTGCAGTAAAAAGTTTGACTCTGGCTCCCTCTTTTTTGTCTGTTCAAGTTATGAAACTAAAATTAAAAACAAGGATGATTGATCACGCAATATTAAATGCTTTTGGCCCTGCTTGACTAGAATCTTCAATAAAGCTTCAACTTGCGTGGATCAATATTCCTTAACTTTCAAGCTCAGCATCCTTTTAGTTACATCATATGCACAATGTGAAATGTCTGGCCTGTCGGCGGCGCAGCGACGAATAATTGAAAAAAGAGTGGAAAAGTTTCCTAAAAACTTTTCCACATGGCAAAGGCAGCCCAAAAACAGACGCAGAAAGGAAAAGGAAAAGCATCAACATTCCACTCGCAGTTATTTACATGAAAATAAAAATATCAAAGAACTTTCTGAGAAGAACACTGAATCAGACAACTGCATTCTATTGCACTTTGAACGGTGCATTTTCAACGTATCCATGTCATAAGAGACATACATAATATGGTACGTTACAATTGCATTTTTTCTGTGTCCCACTATAAGCATTACACATAAATATGAATATGCATATTCCTTTCATATTATTGCGATCAAAAACGAGGGGGAAGCAAAGAAAGATCAGAGCATAAAATGTCCATGAGAACATCCCTTCTAATAATAGTTTTCTGCAGCTGACATTTGCATTTTTTCATCATCATATATATATGCTTCTCCACTCACTTCTTTCAAAGTTCCAAAGAGAACAGTACCTTCTTCTTCTCCAACTGAACTGAGAGGGGGTCGAAAATAAGTACAAGATATGTCTCTGTGTATAAAGTGGCCGTGGCATTGAAACTCGCGAGAAAGGACGATCACGGTATGTAAAAGTGAAAGAAAGTGAGAGAAAGTTGCACATGTCTTTTTTGTCCGTCGGCCCGCCGTCTGCGAGTCTCCCCGTCTCCGTCTCAGTCTGTCTACTGTCTGTTGTCTGTTGTCTGTGACTGCTCCCCGTGCAATGCAATCTGATCCTCTGCATCCGCACTGCTGGCTGGCTGGCTGGATGGTCATAAACTTGTACTTGAGAAAAAGATTCCCTTTGGAAAGAAAAGTGAAGGCGGAGTAGGGAAATGCCATAACTCGTGAGACGCGCTCTTTGCCTGTCATCAAGTTTCCGGTGTGGAAATCTCCCTCATACTCCTCAGATGCAGGGACTTTTGCTTCCCCGTATACATATGTACATTGTGCATTGTACATGCACCACCATTCAAAAATAGGATGAGGGTTAAGTTAAGTTGAGAGGGGGCGGTGGATGGATGTTAAATGCACAGAGTTTTATGTCGCCGTTTTGCTTTTACTTTTACTCCCATTTCTATTTTTTCTTTTTACCTTTGCTTTTACTTTTACTTTCGCTTGTCCCTATTTTTCTTATCGATGGGCCGACGGGAGGTTTGAAAAGACACTTTGTACACATACTCTCGTATAAAATATCCATTTTCTCTCCTGGTCCTTTCCCTCTCCCCTTAAATCTTGTAACTATCCTTATAACTGCAACAACATAATAGCTTGCTTGCTATTTGCCTGAAAATGGCCAACAAAGTACAAAAATCCCGGATACAAGAAAAGCGCCATGATTTGTGCATGCTTGTGATAGTTACAAACATAAAGACATAAAACCCCTGACAAAATGCCAACAACACACTTGGGCTTTGCGTTCAATGGGTACGACTAGATGAATTCTTCGTCAAATCAATGGGAAAACTATGCATGAGTTTCGTTCCTATTCGTCCAGGAAAATCTTAACAGACGGAAAGTTTGTTCACTTAATTGCCGAATCATACATAAAAATTACGCCCGTTTATGAAGAGAATCAAGTTGTGAATAAAGCAAATTAGTTTGTAATTGTAATAGGTTCACGTTTTCTTTTATTGTATGGATACTATTGTACTTTGTTGACTGTTTCCAATGTATGTACATACTTAAAAATCAAACAAATTATTGTCTTATTTCTTGTATCTTACAGGAAAAGAACGTATTTTTGCATTTTGCAGGGTTTTAGCGTATCAACATCGTATTGAACACGGTCTTACCAGGATCATTCGTACAAAAGGCATTAAGGACACGAGTCTCCAGCACGGTCTTCTGATCCTTTAACCACTTCATACGATCGTCACAGAAAAGTGGATTCCCCTCCACGTTCAATTGATTCTTCGAATCAAATTTTATGAAGGCTTCCCAGACCGACGACTCTAGGTAAACAAGTTTGTTCCTCAGCAACCTTACTTCAACGGTTCTCCGAGTAGCAAGGCCATGCCCCGGGTGTATGTCACCATTTGCAAGGTTGTTATCTGACAAATCCAAATACAGCCAATTCGGCACCTGAATATTCCTAGCAAAAGCATTTTCCTCGATAGTATTTAATTGATTCACATTAATCCAAAGTATTCCAAGCTTATTATTTGCTTTAAACCACGAGCTTTTAAGCTTGCGAATTTTGTTATTGATAAGCCTCAAGTCGGTCAAATTTGTGAGCAACGAGAGACCGGGAAGAAACTCCGAATCTGAGCTTCCATTTCCAGTAAGCTGATTTTCATTGAACATGAGCGTGTCCAGCGACGGTGAAAAATATCGCAGAGTTTGTCCGAGTCCTTCATCCGTTAAACTGTTGTTCACGAGATAAACGCCAGATTTTACATGCAACAGTCCGGCATTTGTAGATAAATCTGGCCCCACAATGGTTCTCAAGTGAACGTTATGAGAAATAGACAAGTTGTCTATGCTGATTTTCATAAAATGGGTCAAATTTAGCTGCTCCAGCTTTGAGTCTAACACATTAAGTCGGGTGAAATTGAGCCAGTCGTCGGCTCCAAGCTCATTTTCAAATCGGAGGAATCTCAGTGCATAGTCCAAGTTTTCCTGAGTTAGCAGAGGAGATTGACAATTGACATACTTTGATGTCGCGTTACAAGTGCAAGGGAAAATGTTGTCTTGATTCCTCGGACAAACGAACGCTGAACAAGTATAACACAGCAAAATAAATGTTTGTTTAGATAATATGCTTAAAATACAACAATGTTTTTTTGTATCAGTCGTAAAAGCACGTTTACGTGTCTGGACAAACCTTGGGATGCAATTATCAGAGCGGCGACGGCGATTATTCCCAACGGGAAGGAATATGACTGGAGCTTTACAGTATATTTCATATTCCTATGTTTAAGGTTAAAAATTGTTTTTGTTTATTTAACTCTTGTTAATTCGGCAAATATAACAGCGACATGTTTAAAAAAGGATTTACTTACTTTCAAAATAGTTCGAGAAAATGAATAAAAATACGATGTATCTTGTAGACAATTGGTACCTCAAAAAGTCGGGAAACAAATGTGAACGAATCGGATAATACCTCCACTAGACTGGCAATAGATTGAAAAAAATAATATTTTAAAAGCACCTTCAGAACTTTATGTTGGTATGGGTAGTGGGTGTCATCGTTTGCACTGTACATATATTAGGCACTCTAATGCCGCGATTCGTACTTAGAAGAAAATTTGACATAGATTGAGCAATTAGAATATCACGATAACTGTGATTGATTACCGTATCTCACATGCCGATAGTGACACCAGTATTTTTTTATTCGTACTGTTTTACTGGTTTCAAAAGAGTTCACGCAAAAAGCGATAAACAGGAAAAACCCCCCTTCAGATTAAAAACAAAAGACAATATGGTAATAGAGATTCGTCCCATTTATTATGAGAGAACTGAATCCTGTTTGTATGTATAAATAAACGAAACGGTGTAAAACCTGTTTCACTGGAAATTATAGACAGCTGATATGAGACCAGCTTATCTCGAGTAGCTCTGTAAACATTTTGTGGAATAATAATATGCATATTTTGCTTGTACGTACCACAAAGTCCATTATTTATAAAGCAAAATATGGATATGCGTCTAGAGATGGAAAAAACTTTAAGATTCTATTCTTCTTGACATGGGTTTATCCGGATTTCGTAAAAAAATTGTAGGTTGCTGAAAGAACTTGTGTACAAAATACACAATTCGGAGGAAAATTTGTTTGATCCTTTGAAAGAATAAAGGAAATGCATTTAAATACTATATTGTATACAAGAAGAAGTCTCAAAGACATAATACGTAATATTTCTGGAAAATGAATCATGTATTGTATTTCTGGAGTGCAAGAGAAAGTTTGTTCCGCTTTCCAAGATGAAAGTTTGGAGAAAGTTTCTGATTCAAGTTCAGTTCAGTTCGGTTGAACTTGAAATTCTTGTCTCAGTGTCAAAGTCAAAAGGGAAAAGAAAAACAGGAACAAGAACAAACCATTCTTCTTTTTATGGATTCTCGAGTGAACGAACGCCGGTTTTTCCCCTTGTACAAAATACATGATGTATGTACATACATACGCATACGCTTCTACCCTCTCAAATACCTCTAGGGAAAGTTTTTTCAGAAACTCTTTCTCCCCCTTGAGCGAGGCATCTGGCGTTGGATTGCGGAGACTATGGACCAGAGAAAGGGGAGACAAAGAGTCCGAATTCCGATTCGGTGTCACAGAGGGCATGTTCTACCCAGGTTTTCATCCCTCTTCTCCCCAACATTTCCCTCGTTGTACCCCCTCTGAATTCAAGTTTCAAATCAATTTTTTTCACTGTGTATAGACAGTAAAAAAATCCTCATTTTTCTTTCCTAAATTTTTAATGAATATTTTAAAGCTATTCTTGGTGTAAAAATAAGGCGTGCTCGATTTTTTCCCTACTTATATAACAATAGGGAGAAGGTTAAGGCTTAAACTTATTTTAAAGGGTAAAAAGGGTTACTGCACATGTACAATCCACACACTATGTAAAGGCGAATACAGATATTAATCCGGGATAATCCAGACCCAGATCCAGAACACGGTGTAAATTGCGTTTTGCTCATCCCGCCGGATTTGGTTTACGCTAATGGAATACTAAGGGCTGAATAAATTATGAGCTAGTGTTAAGTCCAGACCTACAAAATAACATGTAAAATGTAGTTATCTGTACTGTGTACTGTATACGCAGTTTCTTTATAGTTCTCGAACCACGTACGGTATACGATTAGTGTGTATTTTAGGATTATTGTTTTAATGTAATGCGTGTAATTGTGGCCGTCGTCATGGTCATTAATCAAAGGAATAGGGACGTACTTTTTTCTTTGTACTTTCTCTCCTCTTTGCATGTGCGTCTTTTATGATTCCTCCATAAATTTACACGGAGCAGATGGAACAGATGGCCACGAGGTTTTATTTTATTATTGCACATACATTTCATCCAATTTTCTGTGCCAGTCCCAATCCAGTGCTAACTTTAACTTTTATTTTCTCCAGCAGTCCTTTCCCTTCCCTTGGATTGCCACACATAATATCTTCTTTTTCCAGGGTTCAGCCTCCAGCCACCAGCTTTCACTTTACACTCTACATTCTCTTTGTCATTCCATAATTTTCAAGTACATACTCAATTCAATTCAATTGCCCGGGAGACTCATTTTTTTCTCCAGAGTTTTTTTCACCTTTTTTCCACTCCGAAACACCAGTTTTTAGTTCAAAGGTCTAAAGCCTGACGCATTTTTACGGTTACCCAAGTTTTCTTAAAATTTGAATACAGCGTTCCTTTAAAAATTTAATTTTTTTCAATCTAACCAAAATAGGGGACAAACTCCAGCTTTTTTGTATTCACTGATGAAATTTGTAGAAAAAATGTATAAAGATCGGAATTAATTTCTAATGACTGTTATTGTTGCTGTTTTACCATAATTTTTGCTTTAGGTTTTCTCTCGTTATAAATTAACGTTTTTAAAAGGCGGATTATCCAAAATCATTGTTTTTTACAAAACAATGCAACATTAACCCTCAATTTGGGCATGTATACGTATAAATAAAGTTAGAGCAAGGGGAGTGTGAAGAATACACAATCCAGAATATTGTATTCATTTCGTGACAAAAATTGTCAATTAAACTTTTAATTGGACGGGCTGACTGATGTTTGTTCCTTTGATGGCCGTCTAATTGACTTATTTGTGAGCATGTAACAACTCTCTGCTCCCAATATTGAATCAAATGCAAGTTTGCACATTGCACATACATAAGTTGTGAGAAATCCGGAGTAAAAAGCAAGGGGACTGAATAAAATAATTAAGTGTCTCTTTGCTCTCCTCCCTTCATCAGCTCATTCCATCGTCATCCTTGTCGTCATCAACTTTTCTGCCTTGCATATACATATGTTACTGCACAATATGCACGCACTATGTATAATACCTATACCTATATACAATTCCATTCTTTTGTTTCAACTCGAGCTTTAATTCCAACTTTGATGGCTGACTCGCATTTTAAATAGTCGGGGACCAAAATAAAAGAGAAAGAGAAACCATCATTTTACTTATCGATTCCCCCATTAAATAGACTCGAGTAGTAAAAAAAGCTGCGAGGAAAAATCGAGTCAAGTGATGATGGGGGAAGTAAAAAAGTAAACTCAACTCGACTCAACTAAACTAAAGGCTAGACTTGGCTACACTATACACTATAAAATTGAGCAAGTTGTCTCGCCATGCGCTATTTCTTCAAATTCACATTCAAAGTCAAAGTCCGCTCGAGTGCAAAAAGAAGAGAGAGAATAAAGGATAAAGAATTTGTGTTTGTTCAAGTGGAATTTCCTCTGTTCTTGGTTCCGCTCCTTTTAAAAAACTGCATCTTTATCAAAAAGTTACGCTTGTCCTCGGAAATTGACACGTGAAACGACAAAAGATACTAAAAACGAGCTTATTTTGATTTTGTCAAAGAGCTGCATTTTTAAGCATACGAATTGCTGTATAAATATACACAGTAAAGGCAGACATAACAAAACATAGGGATGGAAAATGCATCAACTGCATTTAATTCGAGATGCGAGTCCACCATAATTTTCCCTATTGTCGTCTTACAGTGCTGGACAAAAGTTCTGGAGCCTGCAAAAATATATACATACAATGTACGTATACACATGCAAGTGCATCGGATGAGGAGGGATTGAGCGGGTGTAAAGCTGCAACTTTTGCAGTTGGAACAAGAACAAGAAACAACTAATGACCTGCGGAACGTGTTGAATTTTAATAGGCACCGAAAAACCGTCCTCCAAACCGAACAAGCAGTTTGAGTTTGAACGAGCCACAGAATCGGCGACAGTCCTTGTACTCCGCTCTTCTTTATATATCATACGTACATACATGTACGATTCTTCTGTCTCTATGGCTCACTCTCACTCGCTTTCTGTCGCTTTTATTTTCCACTTGTACGGACTCATGCGGGTGTTTTCTCTCCATTTTCCATCATCTGCCTCCTTTTACTCCCTTTTTACTCCCTCCAACTTCAACTCCAACTCCATTCACATTCACCGTTCCCGTTTTTTCCGCTCCTTCATTCACCCAGACGCTCGAGAGAAGTAGACCCAGACATACGTACATACATACATACAAGGAGTATGTATGTATTAGTAATCTATAATATAATGTCTTCTCTATATCTTATGACATGGTGCATGATAATGTAAGGGATAGTACATTGTGTTTGTGTTTAAAGGTCCCCGTTTGCTTCGCCCTTTTGTCAATTCCGAACAAGACAAGGCAAGACAAGACAAGAGGAGCCGAACTACTGATAGAATTTTTCTACTTTCTTGAATGTTGACGGGAAAAAGTAGTGTGTACAGTGTACATAGTGTGCCATTATAATAATATGAAATGTCTTTATTTTGTGATGTTCCTTTTCCATTTTCATTCTCCCTAAATTCCTGCAGATTTCATTTCTCTCCCTTTCGTTCCTCCCTCTGTTACTGTCTCCCCATTTCTAACGTCAGACGTCTAACCTCGACAAGAAAATGAACCACAAAGACAGCAGGCAGGACCAGAGTTAGATCTAGAGTTAGAGCCAGATCCAGACCCCGGGCCACCAGCAGCTCCTCAAGCATATTCAATTGAAACGTACAGATGTAAATCTACATTCTAAATGTGAATATCAATGGATTGTGACATGCGGTGCAAAAAACGGGGGTCTTCTACCCTTCTCCCTGTGTTTATGTTCAATGTTCATCCCTCCTTCCCCCAACAATGAAAAAGATAAATACTATACAGAAAACTCGGGGAAGATAGCCCAAGAAACGGAATATTTTGTATTAATGTTTCATATTATCTATGTATGCCGGGTTTAAAGCACCTAAAAGCGTACTATCTTCTAGGTTTTTCTACCCTTCACATTATGGCAAGTAAAATACAGAATTTTCACCCCTTTTGAAATGTTTTTCTTTGAAGACCAAGTTAAAAAATACTGTACAATACAATGGCTGTATTTCTATTTTAATTGAATTGAAATGCAGGTTTCAAGCTGGGTTCAAGTAATATACAGCCGAATCTGTGCAATTACATACAAAAATGCAGAGGGAGGAAGTGAAAGCGGAGATTTTCCGCTAAATTCTTGTATTGGCTTTGAATTCATTTATCCCAAGAATTCGAATAGGTTGCGGCAGGATTGGTATTGACAAAGCGGAATTTGGATCCTGGTCCCATCATTACGGTGGTTATTTTCTCCCGTTCTTATTAATATCATTGTTATTAGGGGAAAGTTTCAGATTTGGATTTTTTTTGTGTTGTATTACCTATACTGAATTGCATTCTTCATTTTATCTCCACGTTGTACAATACACATATTGTATGTATCGGGTACCTTTGTTTCTTGTGAGAAAAGGGGAGCTCGGATTTTGATTTTATTTTCCACAGCGCCCTGTCCCTCCTTACATAGTACTTGTCGCTTTCACCCGGGCCGAAAAAGAAAGAAGAATTCATTCATTCTCCTTGTCTAGCCAGCATATGTTGGCTGCCTCAATTTCATGTGCGGGCAATGCACAATGTACGATGTAGATACATACAGTTATTGTCAATAGATTGATGTGCGTTGCCACCCTCCGCCCAAAATCCACAATCCACATTCAATCCAGACACCGAATGCATTACATTGCATTACACTCCCTTCTTCTTCTACTTCTTCTTATTATTATTATACATTATTTCCCCAACTGCCAAAGGAGAGAACTCGTCCACCGGCCACGGCCACCCCTGCAGTATGTAGTATGTATGTAGTTAGAAGTGAAAGTAGAGGGAGCAAGAAATAGGAAACCAACAGCGGGGAGTTCCACACATTTCTTTTATGTATTTTATACTTCATGATAATATGTATGTATGTTGAATGAAATGCACACTTTATGTATGAATTTATTGAATATTATATTATACATACCTAGCATTAGATTTTATACGGCAATGATGAGGATGTTGATAAGGGTAATTTTGGTCATTTTAAACCCTTTCCATAGAATTTCAAGTCAATAGACGGATATTTATGTATTATGTACACAATATTTTATCCAGGCCCCTGTTTTTACTTTTAAATTATTTTTCAGCCTCTCTCTTTTTTTAACTGTTTTGCTCATTTTATACAAACCGATTTTTTTTCATGTATAAAAAAGTTACATTTTTTCTATACAAAGATTTCAACTTTTTAAATAAATAAAAATATTGACGGAAAATTTTAATCTAATACCTTCTGAAACTAATATTTAACCTTTTGCACCAGGTTGATGCAAATTGTTAAAAGTTGTGGTAAAAGAACGATTGACACTGTCTAATAATGTTTTCCTTTATTCCGTTTTAGAGTGTCACGCAGAAACTCGAGCTTGATATAGATCTTTAGCTCCTGACTTTCCGCTTCTTCATATATGTATAATATACATAATGACAAGGAACGCAAACACGAGGTCGACGTCGTCAAAACAGGACACTTTGAAGAGCAAAAGGCGAAAGAAAGTGGGAATGAAAGTGCAGGAGAAATACATACCGTGTTTGTTTGAATTGTGCGGCAGCATCCAGTAGTGCTGCACTTTGAATAGTCCGTCGCGTAAAAAGTGA
>JAQIVE010000920.1:0-29680 GCA_034698285.1 Sminthurinus bimaculatus | reverse complement strand
CCTTAATGGGGAGGGATTTTTTTTGTTCGTTGTTTCTATGAACCTACCCACTAATGATTCCTCCTATGCCATTGGCAACCTTCTACAAAAATATCGTGACGGGCACTATCGGTTTCTCGTCTTTTCGCCCATATGTAAATGATAATAATATTACAAGAATAAGCACCATATTACATGGCTACACAATACAGCAGCAGAAGCCATAGTACTCAAACGAACGTATACAATTTCAATTCCCGTCCTACCTAGAAAGATACGTATATACATATAGTACGCTCACAGACATTACTTTTGTAATCCAAACTCCGAAGAAGCCTGGATAAATTGTATACAAAATTGTATACTGATGGATAATATGACACACTATGTTAGCAACTAGTTAGTCCGTCACTCAGTCTGAAATTGAATTTACGTTTGACGGAGAAGGAAGAACGAAACGAACATATCATTACATGTATGCCAATATATTCCATACACTAAAAAATATGTATATTATCAATTCATGAGTCTTGGTAAACATACTCAAATAAACTCATATAAATTTAATAACGCGTGTAAGAGTAACCTGATAAAAATGAACAAAAATAGATCATGGAGTAAACACATTCACAATATCATTGTGTATATAAACAGGATAACTCGAATTGAATTCATCCATAGTATATAGGAAAAAACCTTTCAAGCCCTCAGCGAATAGTCGATGGAGTTAAGTTATCTCACCGTTTATTGTTTACCTTATACTAGTCACTCACACAAACAAGCTGGAGTGTAGCCCATATTTTTGTTATTCTATTGAAAAACATGTAAGCATTGCATACATATAAATACATACTACTTGCTTATTATTTAAACTTTATGCACCTATTATAAAAATCATAATGTACCCACATTAACAGATTAAGTTATATGATGCCCTCCTCAAGCTCACCTGAAATATTCTTCAACTCACCTTTATTACGTTAGTTTCACAGAAATGCATGTACATATTTAATGAATATAACATGTGTGCTCCATTTTCTGACTTTTTTGAACCCTGTTTTGAACCAAGTCCAAACAAAATATTTTTTGTTTTTTCTACATAAACTCTACTTCCTATCTGAGAACGTATGCATTCTTTTAAGAGATTATATTAAAAAACCAATATAAAGCACAGTAGTATATAGTACTAGCCATTAACCTGAACATTAATCTACATATTATGATATATTCTGTATTCTACAAACTGGAAAAGATTAGGGTGGCGATAAAGAGAAGAAAAAAGTAGGTAAAAAATATATTTACACTCACAGAGATTGTCGTCGATGTTAATAGTATAGAATACAAATCAACCATCATGAGATGAGCAAATAAACTCAAGACGAGACTATACAAATCCTATCTTGTGCATAAAAAATCACTGCATTTAATGCAATGCATATATATACCCTGTACACATTTTATGTCGTCATACTGGCTAGTACAATCATAATTACACATAAAAATATGTATAATTTATACGGGACTGTAATACATGTATACACTCGATTATATGTACTACAGTAGGAATTGCTATTGACTCGAATAGACGAGAAACAAGCTTTTATCTTGACTACAAAAGCTGGTTGAGAAAATAAATTGATTTTTATAATGACGAGAATACGAAAATTCAAGACATTGCCTGAGTGATATTGATTGTAGAAAATGGAGAAAATAACGTGGAACATTATTATTTGGGCGGAGGAAAATAAACTGGAAAGAAAGACGGGAGAAATGAAGAAAAGAAAACTGAAAGAAAAGAAATTGAGAAATATAATAGATGTAGATACACATACTATGTGTATATAAATACTGTGTATCTGTATTTATACATCATAAACCGAACTATGTGCCCACATTGTAGGAAATGTGGGTAGTTAGAATTTACTTTTCTTCTCGGAACATAGAAATAAATATGTGTGTACACATATATATATATATATATATATATATACGTGCATATAACACAAAAAAAAAGTTCTCTACCTTATTCGTCAAACTGATTGTGAATGGAACATGAATTTGTGTTCGTTTTTCTTTCCTATATAGATTGATGGCAATCAAGTCATGATTTTCATGCTGATGTCAGTAGGACAAAAGGGAAATAACATGTTGGGCAATCGTACGCCTTGTCATTTTTCCTCGACCATATCTTGCATGTAAATCTCTCTAGCACTTTTCTCCTCCACTCTCTCACACAACATCCACTCAATCAATGCGCAATAAAAACCCCACTATGGAACCATAATCATTGAAATTCAATTATCCCCATCATAAATAAATTGTTATCAAGAAAGTAAAGTCGTCTTAGTCATTCTAGGAGAAAACTCTACTATTCAAATTCAATCTCACATTCTTCAGTACACACTACATTTTTCAATAATCAACTTCTTGATATCTTTCTCTCCTTCGTACTCTAAAGAATATGGAGCACTTGTATGCATGTGTGAAACACAATTACGCTGAGAAATAACCGCTGTTGCATATTCTATAATGATGTATGCTTTAAGTAAAGTTTAATATTCTCCTAAGAAGACTGACTATTCGTTACATTGATGGCAGCCAAATGTACACAATGCAATATCGTAAACACAACTTGTTACCTTTTGTTGCTTAGCAACAAACTATCCCTATCACTATAGGGGATACGAACTTTTCCCCAAGAACTGCAAATGTAATTTTTTCGTATTCGCCAATTTGCCATGGAAATATTTCTGAAAAATTTAAAGCAGCTTCAAACTTAACCTTGTGAATTACTAAATTCAACTTTTATTCAAGTCTTATGACAGAATTAAGTCAATGATAGACCCCTACTACTACTAAACAGGAGTCCTCTACTTTCCTTGCATGCTTTCCTGATTTTCTGAACGTTTGTTTGAAATATCTTAGATCATTATTCGTTTTTAGGAAGGAACACCAGACAGCCAAGCGGGTATATGGAGCTCTGTATTCTAAAAAGGAGAAGTATCGTATATTCATCCGTATGCAACTTCCCCGAAAATGCACATAATACTAACAAGAAAGGATAATAAATAGGATACAAATTAGGCTACTATAATTACATTACTTTCCTCCGATATAGCTCATCATATTTTGAAAAGCCTTTCAACAGAGGATTATAACATGGACGAAGAATATCGTATTGTGTGTTAATGGAAAATGGGTAACATCTATACTAGAAAAAGATGGCCCAGTTTCCAGATCTCCATTTAATTCTCTCTTTCTCTCACTTTCTCTACGTTTTAGAACTTCCGACTCGCAATTCCCACACGAGTAAAAATATAGTGGCATGAGTAGCTGTAAAGAGTACGGACTGATCCATTTAGTCTGTGTACTTGCATAGAAAATACATACATACATATCTAGGAACTAGGAACATATCTAGGAAGAGGACGAAGACGATGGTGAAATGGGAGGAAAAGGCAATTGAAACATTGCTTGTATGTCTACCAAGAAGAACAGCAGGATCAGCTGAAGAAGAGGTTAATGCTTCTTGCGCTTCTTTCTGTTTTATTTTTTTCTTTCCGTCTTTTCCTTGCATTTGCGTTCTTTTCTCTATTCCATGCCATACTTTCTCAATGCAATATGTACCTCCTCCATTTCATTTCTATTCATATTTCTGAGTACCGGTACTTTACACGCCTTTTTTCAACAAAAGGAGAGATAGAAGGCAAGTGAAAGCAAATAAGAAGAAAAATATAAAGGGCATCTCACTTTAAGATGCTAACTTACATATGATCTTCCTACACTTAAAAACATAATATGTACACATGTACGTACACATATATAAATGTGGCACAAGCTTCCTCATAAAATATATTATATATAAATATTTGTGTGTATATATTATGCATTCGTACATACCATATATCTTTGCTCCACACACAGACATGCAGAAAAGTTCTGTAACTACAATATTCGAATAAAAAAAACGCGAGTTCACTCTCGCCAAAGAGGAAGAAAGAAAGGACTTCCAATATTCGAATACAAAGGTAGTGTGTTTGTATATGCACATGTCTGGCTAGAGGAGAGAATACGTTTGTTAAATGGAGAGAAAGACGGGAAAAAATGGTTCCAAGTTCCAAGCTCTAACTACAGCTCACAACTTACACAATACGAGAGCGAAAAGAAAGGCACAACATTCAATATAAGTACACACAAATACATACACATAATATGTAAGGACGCTGGGCTGCTTCATATCGAGCCAGGGACAGAGTTACAGCGAGCACGAAAGAAAGTACGAGGGAAAGTAGAAGAAGTGGCAATGAGAATGAGCATCCAAGGCTGGCTGGTGCTTTCAAGCAACTGAAACTCCACTCCATCATGTGAATACATACAAGCCATTCATGCACTTGTTCCTCTAGTCATCCGTACTTTACTCTTCCCGACTACTCAGTGTATATGCGTGTAGAAACCCATAATATACAACACATATATGTACATATACATAGGTACAATACATTAACACAATATCATATAGGCAACCCGCTGCTAATGCATACATACTGTATATCTATGCGTCGTTGTCGTTTCCTTCGCGTTTTCTTTCCCTCTCTCTTCCTCTTTCTCTCTCTACTTTTAGCATTCAACCCGTTCTCTGTTCATTCCAATTCTGGGGAAAGACAGATGCTGTAGTGGAAATTGTGGAATTGTAGAACCCGGCTGTATAGGAACCAGCAGACAATTTTGTGTATGGCACATTCTGCTGTACGTTATATGACTAGATCTATAGCTGACTATACGACTGGCTCGCTTTGCAGCAGAACTAGCATGGATCTACTTTCCCACCACTACCACCACTACTGCTACTACTATTACTACTACCGCCACTATGATACTGGTGGTAGTACCATTGCCATATCCCGGCATAAACAGATAACCCTCTCAAAGCAAACGCAGGGCAGCAACCTAGGAGAGAGCCGCCTTCATATATATGTGCAATCGATCCTGTTCTTTCAAAGAGTTGCACCACCACGACCATGGATGTCGACCAGACATGAGCATTTCTTGTTGGCCTCCTCACTTGTCATTCCACTCGGGCAACGAAAACTAAACGATCAAAAAAGTTTGCACTAGGGCAAAAATTTTCAAAAAATATAACTTTTTTTGACATTTACCCCCGTTTACAAATTTTTCTATCCCCATACATATATACATATACACAGTGCATGTACCTACAATATTCCTCCTGGTCATTTTTCGATAATACGATTATATAGGAATGGACACGCGGAAACGAAGGAATCGGGGGTGAAAATCTTATCGATAATAATATAGGAAGGAAAACTTGGCCCAAAAGACTTGGTATCTGCCGCCGACGTCTAGCTTTTCTTTTTTTTTCCTTTTTTCCCTGCTACTACACATGCTATTTCCCTGTTATATAGATACCATACATCCAAGTCTGTGTGCATGTGTTCGTATTTCACAAAAAGGGCTTCTCTGTACGTATGCAGAGAGCATCTAAGAAAATTTCCGCTTGGTCTAACGTCTACGAATCCCATTTCAACCACCACACATACACTCCTTTCCTTTCTTGCCGTCAACTGCCTCGATCCTCGCTCTTTCTCTTCCCCTACTTTGCTATTTCTCTCTCTTACTCGTTGTCGCTTTCCCTCGATACTCGTCTCTCCCCCTCTCTCTGTCTCTTCAGTCTTTCTCTTCCTCATTCCTCTATGCTCTATGCTACGACCAAGTCAATCAATATTCTATGAGAAACTCTTCGCCCTTTCCTCTAACCAAGTATCTCTCTTCCTTGCTATGCTTCACCATTCTCACAGCCAGAGAGTTGCCATCGTGCGATTTAATCCCACGGCATCCCCTGTCTTTTTCTCTGCCCAATAGAGACAAACAGGTATGCACAATCACTTCCACTGCGACTACCAATCTATGAGTTTTCTGTCTTTTGTGCTTTCTCGCCACATTTCAAATCTATGGACAGATAGATAATAGGAAGATGGAAAATGTAGCCAACATCTTATAAAATAAAGTAAAAAAATCAACCCAAAACTCATCCGCCACACACGTATTAACATGGGAAAATCCAAAAGGAGAAGAATAAAGCAAGTGAGGAGTAACCTACATTCAATTTAAAACTACATACATCCTTCTATGTTACCCCATCTTCTTGCTCATGTCTCACTGACCTTTTTTTCTTCCCCGAATTTTCCCTCGTATGAACACGATTGTATGCTCCATCCTAACCGTGAGTTTATATATAAGTAGTTACATGTATTTTTCCACACTTGCACATCCTCCAACAGAGATAATATGCTGCAGACAACGATATCTGCTTATTTTTTATTATGTAAGAATGAGCAGATATTTTATTATTAATTTTTTAAAGCGCAAGTCTTGCATGTACATACGGTGTTAGTGTTTTAATAATATTAGCACTAACGACAGACACATGTTTCAGATCGGCAACTGGAAATCGTTGTAGTTCCCAAGAATTCTTCTTTACATTCATTCATTCTACATAAGTACAATACAGAGGAGAGACAACCTAGAGCGCTCTTCCTGGCCAATTCATTTTTCTTATCCTCCGGCTTTGTCTTCAATTCACACTACGATACCTGTTTTTATAGCCTCTGCGATCAGGTAATAAATTTTGTGCGAATATTATTCTCTTAATTGTTTTTTCAGTCGACGCTTGTTGATAGAGTATAGCTAGAAAATGGAACTATAGCTATAAATACTTTGAAGAATTTCACATGTAATACTATACAGGAATACTTGTATAATTTATATACATACATTTGTACAGAATACAAGACATGAAGAGAGGTGTCAAAGACCCTAAGGCGTTTCGCCACATCATCTCTCTCTATCTTTTACCCTCTGCTCAAAAATAATCTTTACCTCTACACCTACAACTCCTTTTAAATGCTTTTACATACATTCTTGACTTCATGTATACATATATTATTGTTCAATATAAATAAGTACATACATAATACTTATGCACTCGATACTCTGAGTCAGAAATGAAATACAGACAAAGCACTTATATAAACTCTCCGGTTGTCTCTACCATCAATGTAGAGCCAGAACTAGTAACCTGAAGAAATGTGCATAATGCATAAGTATGGATACAGAAACAAAACAAATACACAAAATATAGATATATATTTTTCTTACACAGCTATACGGCGATACTAACAACACAAAGCTATCACAGACGAGAGAGAAATATTGAGAGGAAGAAGATGAAACGACTCGTAGATTTTCCCATACATACAAATACAATCTATTTTCATTTCTGCTCACACACAAACACAGCAGATAAATACGAGTCGGCGACTCGGCTAGCAAAGTGTCATACAAACGAGTGAAAAAGATTGGCGCCTCAAATAGGAAAGAGTACACATATACACATACAAGTAAATAATATAATAATATGGATACTTCTCATATACCATGTACCATATATGTAATACAATATATCGTCATATCAAAAATATTATTCAAAAGCAATAAAGTCTAGGTCGGAACATTACTACCATTGCTATTATTATTATTAGAATCCAAAAGTCTTTGTGTGTGAAAGTTTTACTCAGTCAAGTTTTACTCTCGAGTCTTCACAGCAACTATATTCTTTGTAAAACGGCCTTTATGCAAGCTTATATGCACGATATGTGCATGTATGTAGCGTCTGGTTTGGATGGAACTTGAATCAAATCTTCCGTGGAATTTATACTTGAGCGCAAAAGTGGATGGAAAGTTGTACAATACCTTTTTTACATACAACTATATATAATATATCCAAGATATGAACTCCAGTTCGTTGAGAGTACGTCAGAAGATAGTTTTGATACATGTATTTTACCGTAAATGAGTTACTGCAGTGTCCTGCACTTTACACACAATGTACTATTATTACATGACCACTACAAAACTATGTGGTTCAAAGGCGATGGACAACACGTGAAAATTTACGGTAGATAATATTGAGTCGGCAACTTTAAACAAAGAATTTTCATAAGTTGATCAGCAGACAAAACTATTTCTTTCCCTCTCTCTCCATCTCTGACTCTCTCTTTCTTTCCTTCTGTCTGCAACTCCACACACGTAATACTTTTTTGATATTGACATCGTCGTCCTTTTATGCTTCCTTCAACTTGGTTTTCTTCCTTCCCGTGTGCTGAACAGGCACTTGGAAATTGTCCTTGAATATTTTTTACAACCACATAGTTCTAGTTCACAGTCACACATATCACATGTAGGAGTAGACATCATCATCATCATCATCGTATAACCAGTAACCACATTACGTTACGTTCTGTGTCATCGCCATCGCCAATTCCCATTCCTGTCAGTGAACAGAAATGTCGCGTCCTCACATATAACACCGTACGTTTCTCTTCAAAGGAACTGGAGAGTAAAAGAAGTTGACGAAGGAGAAAATCTATTATATTATCTTTTTCTTCTTTTCACTTCTTTTCATATAGAAAAGCTTTAAAATGTGGACGTGGTTGTATAAAAAAAAAGAAAAAAAATCGAGTCCTTTTTATTATTCGCTTTTTTTACTTTACACAATGTTGTGCAACCGCTTGTGTTATCTATCAGTTTGGTGAATTTCCTCCCAATCAAATTTTCTAAAGATGAAAGATATTAGAGTAAGGTCATAAGTCAAAAATAGTTTGACAGATTTTGCCACAAATCAAGAAAATTTATTATAACTCTCGACTCACGATGTAAAATGTACGCGTGTACAGTGTATAGTTACATTGTATAGTACATACTATAGTTACTCCAATAAAATAATTTTCATTTGATTCAACCCAGTAAAAATATAAAGAAAAGAAAATTAAGGTTTCGCCCCTCATCCAAAAAGTGCAAACGAAAAAGACAGACGAGAGGAGAATGAAGAATGAAGAATACATTAAAAATCATAGATAACGATCCAAGTTGCGTCTCTGGGTGTACATGATGTATGTTTTCTCCTCGGAAATGGGACTTTCAATGATAAAGTCAGCAAATTAGCTAATATATCATTAGGAGGAGGAATGAAATTGGCCGTTAAGACTACACGCCAAACAGCTAAACCCTCTGGAGTTTCGTCTGTATGATTGTGAAAAGAATAAAAGAACTGTCACAATTATGCTGGAAAAACACAAACAAACTCAAGGTAATAATGATAAAAAATTATAATACAAGATTCAAGAGACAAAACTCCTTAGCTGGGACTTTCGAAGTAATCTAAATAGCTTTAAAAAATAAGCTTCTATATATATACGGTCGATAAATAATTCTGTGGCTTCTTGTTTTGCACACAGCAAAGTGCAACCAAAAGAGTTTGAAAAAAAATTAATAATTTGAAATTTTTGCCAAAAGCTTAATAGTACGACACTACAATTATCCGCTATATATACGCCTACACATTTTACGTCAGTCGTCAGGTCATGCCAGTCAGCTAGCTAGCTAGCTATGGTATCAATTAATTTATACGTACATACATACACGTTAAAGCTTCTTCGACTCCCTCTCATTTACTTTTCTTCCTATTCTAGGCATTTATATTTTATGTGCGTGTCTTTCTACATAGAAAAATACTGAATATGCATAAATGCATAAATATCTCCATGCATACATATGTACGTGAATAAAACGCAACTCTCAAGTCCTTATAAAGTATTCAAAAGCCTCCAGCTTTCACGTCTCAATGGATGAATTTTTGACGGAAGAATCCACAAAGGTGGGGTATATGTGTATTTTACGTCCGAACTATTGCTGATGGAGTTGGAACTGAATAAAGTGACTGAGTTAAGTTCCACTCATTCCTCATTTCCAAATACTTTGATCAATTACAAGCCATTAAATAGTGAGAGGATAGATAGAAAGATAGAGAGAGAGAGAGAGAGAGAGAGAGAGCTAATATACCTACGTAAGTTCCTCATATATTATTTGCATTACATTATCATGCATGTATGTGTCTATTGAATAAAACTAAATATATGGATGTAGTCAGTAGTTCAATGGTTTTGTACATAACAAGGTAAACATTACTGGTCAATACTGATTTCATATTCTCCATAAGCTCAAAATCCAATCCAACACATAAGCACAAATTTACTCCTGCTCACGTAATAAATTGATTGACCTCCACAAATTACAAAGTTGGATGATATTGCCTGCCTGCCGGCCCGCCTGGCTGGCTACCACTAAACTGACAAGCAAAGAGACATGGAGAAACTATTAAGGATATTTAGGTTTGATTGCAGATTCTAGACTATTTTCACTGCAGTAATCTGCCACTTTAGAGAACCATTTCTTCTCGTTTGTATGCAATGCCTGTGCTCTGCGGCAACACACATATAACCACACACAAAAGTCAAGTCTTCTTCTTGGAAAGCGAAAGAGAGATAAACGGAAAGAGCAAGAGAAGCCTTTGGTCATAATATATCATGTACCGCATATAACTTATTACATCAACCTGAAAGCTCTCGACGCTCTCTGTCTGTAACTGAAGTACAACAAAAAGCATACAAATTCCCAATCAATAGTGGTAAAGTTAATTACGGACCGCCGAAAAGAGTAATGTCATGTCATGTTAATCATTTCCCAGTGGGTATTCACGGGCATCAAATAATAAGAATATGTTGACACAAAAAATGTAGACAGACCGCAATCTTATATAACACTGTGATGATTCATTATTTTATGTAATTCATCTCGCATGCACATTACACATGCGTACATAATACACGCCATACATAGAACGGCGTCGTGAAACAACAGTTTTCAATACGCTACACATACAAGTTTTAAATGTTCACATAACTGCTACATAGATGAGACACAGAAGGAATAGAATAGTAGACCACAAAATAACATGCAAATACATTAACCTATTTTATCCAGTCCGTGTGGTGTGAAGTGTAGTGTAGTGCGTCGTATAATGAGGAATAAATGGTTTTTTATTTGATTATACAACAGCATTAAACAAATCAAAGTAGCTCGCATTTCCTCAACTATATAGGCAAACAGCAGACACAACTCTCCTCTCTACAACATTCCAGACTCTGTTATGTCTACCACTATGTTCACCATAAAATAATTATAATGTCACACCATACATCATCATTTAAAAGCAAGGACACTACCACTACGATAAGTATTACATATTATATACTGTAGATTAAACTTGTGTGTAGTGTGTACATTTCTGCGAGAGAAACATTCGAACAATAAGAAAATATCATCTCGTACCCTTATAAATGTGCTAAAATTAAATTCGTGCTGTGTTCTTCTTTTATTGTAAACTATTTAATGACTGTTGCCTATCATACACATTATATAAATAAAACCATTGGTGTAACTAGATCGCAGTAAAATATTCGAAAACGACGATGGAAAAACAAAGATTGAGATGCAAAATGTTTTTTTTAAATCACACCTACAGCATTAAAAATTGTGGTAAAACATTAGGTTTTAAAGTATCCAAAATTGTTACGATTGTATGCACAGATGAAAGGTTGATGACTGGAGGATCTCTCAAAATATTCATGTATCTATTTACATACACTTTCCACCTAATCATTCCCATTCATTTGTGTATGCACAAACGAAGTATCGCAATCTTTCAATCAATGAAATCTATTGTCAATCACACTGAGAATAATAAAACAAAAGGATCTGAATACGGCTGCACTATGTTTTATTCCACCATTCCCGGAAATGACGGGACAAAGATTAAGAATCCTAATTCTACGAAAACAAAGAGTCGATTGTAATGTACGTATATGTATGTGTACATGGAATCACCTATACCCCACATGCTATATAGTATTATGCGTTCCACAGCCATTAATTTACATATATCAAAGGCAAAACTTTACGACGACTCCATTGACTTGAAATTGTATAGATAGAGATTCAAACTTTAGATACCTATATATAAACTGTCTAAGGACTTTGAGAGAGCGAGAAAGAGCAAGTTCCATAGTTAGTTTTATCCGTTCGTATTCACATTCACGTTATAGTAGTTTGCCGCGGCTCCAATAATTTACAGACAGTGTTTTCCAAGTCTCGGCGAGGAAGAAGAAAAACATCCATAGGGTGCTAACTACTTTGTGTTCACTGTCGAAAACCTTCACACACACCTACATACATACATGCATACACACGCAGTCAACATCAAACGCAGCAGAGTTCTCAGAGTTGTGAATCACAACTTTCTCTCTACACACACTTTACACTCAGCAAACCAAGGCAGACACATACAAATGAATCACACAAACATTTCCCTTATTCTCTTCCATGTTTGTATCCTGGACGGAAGAATTTCAACGTTATCACTTCCTTTACAAGAACCACATTTTTTATTCCCTTTTTGTGTCTAAATGTTTGCGTCTCAGAATTTTAGAGTGTATGACCAAGAGTATTACCCGAAAATTAAATGAGGTAGGAAATGCTGCGCATTTCATGCTTCATGTTCACTTACTTATTTCTAGGAGTTTACTCACTAGTTTTAAGGAGAAATGTAAGGAAACTAAAGATAATGTAAACCAACACCTGAGACCAAGATCTTCCAAGTCTTTTCGGGACAATATGTATGTATATGTACGTACAATGTACACAATGTACACACGCATCGTTCCAGTTTCAGGGGTTTATCAACTCCTTTTTGTTACCACGAAACTTGACAACTAATAGATCGACTCATTGTCAACATCTCTCTGTTTTTATGGGTACCGTCAAATGAATTAATGAGTTTCTACTCCTATCATATATCAAGCACACGGCAGACTATCGTCATGTACATGTATACAGTCTGGGCTAATTAGAGATTTAGATAATTCAAAATAGTCTTTCTCTCTCCTTTGTGCTCCACCGTGTTCTGTGATATTCGATAATCTCCAATAATCACCATTCACTCTCACGACAGCGGCGTGTGAACGTAGGCCTTCAACAGCAGCAATGTCTCAGAAACAACTAAAGCTAACCCTATGTACATTGTACATACGTATCAGTACTTTTGTCATGCAACCTCAACCAACCAATCTCAAATTCAATTTACCACCACCTACAACAACATTCATCTTATGGACCGAATACTCCTCCATATTTATCAACGAGAGTTGTAAATGAATGGTGTAAACATGTCTATATTCAAGTAGAAGGGATTATATCATGGAGTTTATGGTCCCTTATTATTATTATTAAATCCCTTTTTCCAATTCATAAGGCACGAGTATACTCGAAAAACGGATCATTTTTCCCTCTTCATTTAAATAATATGTAACTGTCTTAAATGACACACACCAGGAGCTGAAAAAAGTTCCATGTAAAAGCAGAAAAAGGTCATCTATTGTACAATTTGCATCCTTTTGTGAATGTTAACACGACAAGCCAAAGCGGGTCGTATTTCCATTGTGAGTAAAGATATCTCTTGACTACATAGACAGACTTTGCAAAAAAAAGGAACGCAAAGGGCAAAAAATGTAACTCTTGCTCTAAAATTGAAATTCAATACTACCCTTGTACTCATTATATACATAATACTCATTCCAAGCAAACAGCAAACTAGGAGTCAGTATCGATTAAGCTTTCCAATTCCTAGCATCAAACATGTTGCACAATATACATATTATAGATATGCATAGTTACCCAGTAAACTGGAAAACTATAAATTGCTACATTTTTTGTAACATATGCACACGTACTTGAACCAAGTCCAAAATGTAATTTATTTCAGTCCGAAAACGCTTTGAAACAATAACAATTATTGGTTTGTGTTACCATTTAAATGACTAAAATTATTTTTGTACAAAGCTTTGCAAATTCACTCATTATTTCCTATTGTTGTGTACAAATTATGCATTCAAACATTGTACTTTCTGCTCTATGTATTTCGTATTTCGGCATGTACGTGTGTATATGTATGAGAGTAATAAAAAACAGCATCGCACGAATTTCAATAATATATATATTATACAGAATGGTGCAATGTGCATGTGCCGCATGTCAATATTTCCCGAAAATCGGGATAAAGCCGGGCCAACAAAACCCGAATCCATTGAATGTATTGAACATAAAAAGAATATTGGAAAACGAGAGAAAGGCTCAAGCTCAAATTGCAAAAGTTTCCAATGCCAGCATTTCCAACATGATAAATAACAATAGATTCAATAGAAGGCAAACATACACATGTAAGGACATAACATAGAATAACAATGGCGGGTAACCCACCAAAGAACTTTGCCTAATAGTCAACAACAAACCTCAGCATATTATATATCACCCACAGCCCTTTATTGTATACAAGCGCACACAAGAACCTATTCTCCTTTATTTTATGCTTCGTATTACAATCTCCCACAGCACTTTCCTGAATGAATGTTTTTCCGCAGACAACTCCCTCAAGAACACCAACGTATATATGCACAAAAACAGGAAAGTGAGTGTAGGGAATTCTGTTTTTAACTTTAAAATGTTCAAATTTTGGAGGAATTCTTTATTTGTCGGTCCGGTAGTCGGCCACGTTAAGACAACTGCGTGATGCAATGAGAAAAAAAGGGACGATCTAATATAAAAATAATCATAATAACGCATATTACATGATATTATACATAAATATGGGAAAGAATGGAAAAAAAGCACAAAAAATGGAATAAAGGATTGCCGGGTTTTTATCTCAAAGGGGTCTTTCTCTCTTGCCTGTTGTATAAGCATACCTGCAAGAGATCGAGTCGATCTGATCGATCACGATGAATAAAAAGGTAAAGGAAATTGAATCAATAGACTCGAAGGCAAGTCCTCGAGAACCATTATTAGCATCGTAAAAAATACACAACAAACATCCAACAATGTAAACCTTTTTTACTCCATTTTCTCATTACCCTTTCAAAATGTTCACACCCGGTACATCACAAACAAAACGAACCACAAACAAAAGTAAACTTAAATTACCCCTTGGTATTTCTAGAAGTATACCAGAGACGATTCCATGTAGCCCGTCCATACACATATGTGTGCATTAGGTATAGCTATTAGATGATGCCTGAATAAAGAATCAACCTCCATTAGGAAGTAAAATTCTATATAGAAATTTATATTTCCAAGAGAAATGCATAATATACAACAATCCAAAGCGTATAAGGTAAGCTTTGCCATGAAATTTCACAAGTCCAATATATTTATGCAGGTAATTTCAAATATGCTGCTCCAGATTATCCAACAATAATCGGGATTTTGCATTAGGAATCAAAATTTAGCTCATAGTTTTTATGCATGAAAAATGGCGAAGTGATGAATTAATGTGTTCATGTAATTTCTCCATGCATGATTATGATGCCCATATTTTAAAATTTCAAACAAATACTCGTTAGATTGTATTGGGAGGATTTATAGATTTCAATTCAAAAATTATGTACTTAAAATTAGTTTCGTATGCAACTTTAGCATTCTGATGGTATCTCCACGTGTAGTTTACTATTAAAATTGTGACTCCAAAGTTGAAATAGAGTAATAATCGATGGAGTTTCGGACATGTACATGAGCTCTATTTGTATATTATTTGCTTGCTTAAAAATTCATCAGTATCAACTGAATAGAATGTTAAACATAAAACACATTACGTATGTATGTTGAGTTGGAATGTGAATTATATTATTGAGTAAAATGGAAAATCGAAGCCCCGTCCAATCTATGGTTTTTTGCTACACTATTCCATTTCGCTAGAATTTCGCATACTTCCCAGTAGATAGATAGACAGGAGAGCTTCAGGAGTGTCTTCTTTTTGGACAGAGGATTTATTCTATTCCAAATCATGATCAATGACTCCACTCGCTTATTTATATGGTACGTTCATGCATACATACATAATCCGTATAATATTCCGAGTTTCAGGCAAAACACAAATTTAGTTGAACTGCATCAGGAATCAAGTTCCCAAGTAGTAGTTTATTGCTGGCCTCTCACAGAGATCGAAAGAGATTCCGCATTACAATGCTACTCGATTCCAGACATATAAATGCATATGTAGACAGTAGTGATATCAGATGCCGATCCAAATGAAAGGAAATATGTATCGAATGCATTCAATTCACAGTCACCAAGGAAAAGAGTCGTTTTTGTACAGTATCCATTTAACCTACACATATTTCTGGAAGGAACTTTTGTGTAATGTAAAGTTCGATAATGAGTAAAATAATGGGTCTCTAAGGTCTGTCTTGCTCTTTCGTTCAAATATGCATATTATTATAGATTATAGATTATGTGTACATATAAAAGGAAACAGTTGTTGGTATATGTGTAGGTGCAAAAGTTGAAAATTCATTCCAAAGTTTCTAAAGTCAGTCGGGTCTCTCGATCGAATTTGGTTCATGGGCGAGGGCGAAGAGGACTTTGAGTATACATATAGGAAAGGCCTAACCGAATGATTAATGCCCAAGCTACACCAAAACCAGCAAACATTCATAGTCTAAAGTACAAATATGTTTTTCCTATCAAGACAAAAGGAGAACCTCAACGTCCATACTCTAGATTTCGAAACCATATGCTGCTTCTGCACTACTCCAGATATTATACACCAAAGTACTGTATATTATGTCGATGATTGTTATTATAACTCTCAATTTCTACCTTCGGCTTCAGCTGTGTGTTTGTGTGCTCTTTTCATTCTCGTATAGAAAAACCTTAAACCTGAAACGCATAGCAAAAATCTACACACATGACATATGTTCCTTATCTGTGTAACCTACAATTTACCCACATATCAGTCGATTTATCTAAAGAATCACTGAGATGAAGAATCAATTACCAATTTTGGTCATGACATACAGCAGAGGTATTCATTAGGTTATCTTAGCAATGCATGCTTCAGAGTTTCCGACTAAATTGAATTGTGAATTGTGACCAAATGAGAGTAATTTGGATTTTTGGCTTCTGTTTTATAGAAGATTTAGAAAAGCTAAACAGTAGAACTATTTATTTTATCTAATCCAGTTTTATGAAATTTGTAAAACATATGCAATGCATAATATGCCCACTAGAATATCTAACGTAAGGCTTAAATATTTCTGTTGTATTTCATGGTTTAGATTAAAAATTTATTTTCATTTCTGTGATTCTTTAAGTATTATCTGAAATACCAATCCTGCTACTAAGCTTTATCCATTTTGTAGAATACCGTTTAAAGTTTATTTGTTTAAACATTTCTATCTCAACTTGAAACTTCAATTAATTAAATCAACACGTTATAGTAAAGTGTATGTATAGCTCATGTAGAGCCGTCAGGTATCTGCATGTTACACAAGATACTGAAAGCTATCCGTTATACGAACATGTCAAAAATGATGAAATTGAGACTTCACTGGTTCTAGAAATTTGCCTACCGTGTTGTAGAAAGAGAATACTAAGAACAGGCGTAAAAGAGGTAAAACATAGAACGAATATGGTACACACAGTAGAGATATAGGGCAAAGAAAAACATATTTGATCCACCTTGTACATAAACTTCTCCATATTGCTACGTAGCCCGTAAAATTCAATATAAGTGGAGTGAGTGAGTCTTAGTTACTATAGGACGTGAATAAGCCGTTGAATTTTCTTTACGACTTCCATCATCACAGCAAGGTTCGAATGGCAATAGAAACATCATGTATAAATTCATATAACGTAGTAATCCTTCTCGTAGGTTACTGTCTTGGATTTTTTCGTACCGCAGTCTCTTCTCAACTAGCCAACTAAACCAACCAAGACTACATAAACTTTGTCACAGTAGGTAGTATTCACATTCTCCTGGTTTTCTTGTACATATTTGTAACAACAATTTTTAGACGCTACATGTGTGACCTCATACATAAACACACAGAGACATACACGCATTGTAAATGTCTTGATACTGCAAAACCATGAACAAACAGGCATTAGAAATCCATAAAATATTTACTCCTTTCTACAGCTTTTTGATATCAATACACTTTTGATAGGAAGCTTCGTCATGCTGTGAGTTTCCTGTCCACCTACGACATTCCGATATAACCTTCAAATTTCGAATTCCGTCGCACACAAAACTCGTATGCTTGAATTTTTATTGGTTTACTTGAACAAAATATGATTTTATTTCACTAGCTTTCGAGAAACTATTCTTATCACTTGTCCTTGCCATCTTTTTTAACCCTTTATCACCTAGGAAAGGTTAAGAGAGGAATAGCATGAACTCCGTCATTTTTTTCTGGAGTCTAAATTGGAAACTTAACGATGCTACCGCTCTATCTGTATAACAAGTACATCAGTAATATAGCTATCTATATGCACATTACGCGTATCATGTGCTTGTTATTTATTAAGAGTAGAAGCAAAAAATAATATACAGTGGAAAATAAATGAATACAAATATAGGGTACAAAGCTAGGTACATATGAGCGTACATAGGTAGACATAATTTGATTGTAAGCTCAGTGAGCTGAGATCAAAATTTTCATGGCATCCATTGTCACGGAGAGATAACAAGAAAGCGTCTTGCGATATATGTGCTCAGACAGATATTTAAAAGGTCCTCACGTTTATAATCAATATTCAATTTCGTTTGGAGAAAAACTACCGTATTGTAATCACATCCGATGTTGTATTAAAAGATCAATGATTAAATATGATATCAAAATTTAAAAAATTGTTCCCATGACATGGAAGACATTATATATAATTGAGATCAAAAGCAATTGATTGCCAGCAACAACTCTTTACATTTCTCTCACAAGGTACACGTTGAAACTTATAAAAAATAATGTCTTTGTATTCGAAAGGCCTTTTATCTATCTATGGATTCTAGGCAAATCTCCACATCAGCGTTTGAATATATTCAATTACACAACAAGTAATAATAATTTACATGAGTAAAGTTCAATAGTACAAACTAGCCAGCCTGCTCGTAGGGAAAAGTTGAAAGGAATCGTGAGTTGGTAAAATATACAATATAATATGCACGTGAAAGATGACATTAAGAGCGACTCTGCAGGTCATGAACATATCATCATTTTATACATTTTATCTATATCAAAGGTATTCCACTCCATTCTCCGTCACATTTGCATATATTACTTAAATATACCCTTCTACATGTAAATTCATTGAAACCCTCTGAATCTTCTGCCGTGCGTCGTGAGTCTCCAGTGACATGACCTATTTAAACCGAACCGACTGTGCCTGTATGAATACATAATACGAAGTAACTCGGGATGCAACAAGAAAAAGGATTGGCGAATGTCAACGAGTTGTAGGATTTATAGTTGGAGTATAGATACTAATAAGCATATTGTATGTACAACTCCAAGTAAATACTCGAGTTCTAATCTTTGATACAGCTGCAGTACAACATGTGTGTATGGTCATGAAATGGAACACTACAAGCTGAAACTTCATTATGAAATAAGTGTACACATGAAACACAGCACAAAAGAGAGATTTACAACTATATTAAATTCCCATGTCCATCCACGAATTACGAATACAAAATTCCAGTTTACAATTAGTTTGTGCATTTATTTATACAGAAAATTGTCGACATACTAAAAGCAGGTAAATATACACACTACACACTCCAAATGCAATAAAACCATAGCACAAAGAGTCTGCAAAATGCAAATAAATAAAGAAATGGCAACTCTCCTTTCAAACTTGGAACTGCGTTTATTTAAGATATGTGATATGAGAGATTCTGAAAACTTCAGTAGTAGAAATGCTGAAGCATGTCTCCATAATATAGATATATATACATTTATAATAAAAATCTCGTATAGAACACAAACGCTTGTGTACCATAGTTATTATACATTGTGTACTTGTTTGTTGAAAGAGTATTAAACTACAACAAGCAAATACATTTTAACATTTCCAGTGACAAGAGAAATAATGCCAGCTGCTTTTTAATCGTAAAATCTCATGATTCACATGCAACACCAAAACAGTTGAGCCAGACATCTCAACAACCAAACGAACCTTGAACCTTTTATTGGTAAATGTCCAAGTTTAAAAGGGCAAAATCGTTTTTTCGCTTTTATAAATACATTTATTTATCACCATATATTTTATATTACTTGAACAAAAAACACCTATAATGTTAAGTTTATGCTTGTTGCATAAAAAGAACTTTAATGTGCATTACAGACAGGTCAAAAAGGAACATAATATATTATTTGTTTAAAAAGTGTTTTCTCCAATATCTATGTATCCTACATTGTAAATTCTACATGTTATTGCATACATTTAATACGCAACTAAATACTAAGCACTTTTTGGCTCATTTGGTAGAAATGTACACTTACACAAATGCATAACAAATGTATATTACAGAACGTAATACGTAGTAAAGTAACCAGAATCCTCGGAGCGATAAAACAAATGACCAAACTATTAAAACACAAACTTGTATGGTCATAATACATACAATGCAGGTGCATAATATATACATACGATACTCAACAAGAAGTATACAAAGTAGGGGAACAAAATTGTTATAATCTCTCATAAACTGTAAAGTAATCCCGTGTGCAGTATGTGTATAATATATACATATAAATTACACATTAGGTAGGTGGAGGTGGTCACTTCTGGTATACATGTATACAAAATCAAATGCAATACTGTATTATAATCTTGGTTAGCAAGATAGTATTCAAAAAATACAGCTTTCTTCCGTGCATTATAACATGTATATTGTGAATAAAATAATGGAATCAGGACTTCTTGTCGTTTCCATAATGGAATGTTTAGTACACGTTAAACGGCCACTAAGCTGCCGATGCCGATACCCCTCCCCCACCTTTAGACACACACACACACACACACGCACATGATTGAAGCGGTAATAAGAGAGTTCGCAAAACAGTGGAAAAGGAGTTAAATCATAGTAATCTTCATCAGGAACAGCTGCAGTATCATCATCGCGTAATATAATGTTAATTTCTTACATTGTTCAAGAAAACGTTTTGGGGAAACAAGGTTCAACACACATTTCATCAGTATTGTTTTTTTCATATAATTATTGCTAGCCTACAGCCTACCCCCTTTATGCAGGCTCACGAATCAGAACTCACAATTTAGGGTGTACAATATACAACTCAAAATGCAAACCTTCGATTCTCAAGTAGTGCTTCGTAAACATGTTCCTTATGCGAATTGCATGTTTTTTCTCAGTTTCTATTTTTCAACAGAACGTAGAGCTAAGACCATGCAATATTTTATTTACAACCTGCGCTCTGCTAATCCAGATTAAATTTTCCTTATTATAACCTATAAAAGTCACTGTCCAAACTACATTCTTCTATAAAACTATGTACACATATGTACAAAGACTACACGTTGTAGCATCGCTGTAGGAGCAGACTCTATGTACGCTGTACAAAATATCACGATAATAAATTGAAAGGATCATACACTCAGCTTGAGTCCATCCTTCTTGTACTACTGCCTCGTTCTTTTATAATATTCAAATACACAGGCTTCCACATCCTGAATATTTTATCATAATGATAGTAAGCCTCGTTCTGCACTCATATTAAAATCATTGCAATACAAACTAGACGAGGGAACATAAGAGAGAATGCAGTTAAGACAGTTACAAAGGAGCTCACAAAAATGAAGCCATCACACATGGACAAGTTCCAATATTTGATCCATTTTCCAACGTCCATTATAGTTATACTCACACTATTACATGCGTGTTATTATTATAGATGGATGCATGGTTTCATGATGATACGAGCAAGTTTCCTTCTCAACAAAATATTGTTTTACTGTTTACATTATAGAGGTGTTACATGCCTCGGCTTGCAGAACTTGCAAACCCACTAGCAGTTAGACAGATATAAATACCAATACACATTTGAGGCATTGTCTACATACATTATGGTTTCTTAGATTTAAATTGTCATAGAGTAGCATGTGATTTACATAATATTCTATGATAATCCACGTTTTACATACATAGACACCACCATTTTTGTAGACAATGCCGTATTTTATACACACAAACGGTATTAAAAAACAACGAATAGCGTTAGCACAAAGTCAAAGTAGAATTCTAGGAAACATAGAGCTAGAGGCTCAAGATACGCAGACATTCATACTTTTTCCTTCCATCATTTTCCCAATTTTCTACTTCGTCCCTAGTAAAATGGATGGATGTAAAGATGGGTGAGAGATAGAACGAGAATAAAGAATAGAGCTACAGGCACTGTTATACATAGATATAGTTACAAAATGAGAAAGCTGTTTACATTGCGAGTTTTGAGGAGAAGATTACATATGTATTCATAACATACATCCAAGTTCAATGTATTGCAAATTGTAGTGCATGCAAAGTACTGGCATGCTCAATGCTACTACAAGCTCCCAAAAAGACAGGTAATTTTAGAGATACAAAACGTATATTTGTCAGAAGTTTGCATCGTACGTCGGGAGTAGAATAGGAAATCGAGAAGCTGAGCACAAGAGATGGTTCATTTAGCTGAGCAAACACATTACCCTAAGGTATTTATTTAAATTCAACCATATCCAGTATGCCATTTCGTCTTCTTTCTTCCCCTACATGTTACATATTTACAAATTTAACTTTTGCCTTGTATTAGAAACACGAAAGTAAAAAAATCAACTACGCAGGAAAAAAGCATACGGGAAACTGAGGAAGCTGGCAACGCATCTAAAAATATAGTACGGGTCAACTTTTGCCAAAATACATACATATACAGAATATATTATGCAATTTTATATAAGTACATGTGTACATTGTACATATCATAGGTTCTCCATCATGCATCTGACGGCGGCAAAGCTTCTTTTTCGTATTCGTTTTTGGCTTGCCTTCCCTCTAATAAATGGCTGGCTGGTCCAGCTTTTTTTTTCATAACTAGCAATTTAAATGCATCAACAAGAAAAAAAACGAGCAAGAGAAGATGCACAAAGCCGCTCATGCCATACTCTCTGGCGACAAATTAACTCACAAGCCCGAGCCTACCACTCACAGCATATTAAAAGAGCTTTCCAATTGCCTAGTTCCTGGTTGAATAACAAATGACTACTAAAAACCTGCATCAACTTACTTCCAACATTTTCCCAACACTTCCTACATTTTCACATCATTCTATGTAGCTGTACTCGACACTGGGAAAATATTTACTTTCATTGCGTTTATTGCCTGCGCAATTAGCTAGCCGTATACTGCCTATATCGTGTATGTATTGGGATATGTCCATGCTGCATGATTCATTTTTTCTCTCCTTCTCTCGAAAAAGCGGAAAGATCAAGAGCACAAAAAAGTATGGAAGTAGTTTGTACAATTCCACTGAGATTAAATTTATTCAAGGGTTTATTTTTGTTTCTACATATCCAATACAATACAAAAACTTACAATAGTTGAACATAAAGTGTATGTATGTATATAAAGTGCTACGACGTTTGTACGTTTCTCTAAACCCTTAATACGAAATATCTGAGAAAGAGGCAAAGTAAAACTTTGTTCAAAACAATAGAACAACATGTAAAAAAGTACAATGCTGTAGAACAATATTTGTATGGATATAGAAAGAGCAAAGAAGAAAACGAAAAGGTAAAAAAAGGACGAGAGAAACTTCCAGCGATTACCTGAACTCATAGTTACAGTTGAACACTGAACACAGAGTTAGTTTATTCAGTGTTTACTGGCATACTTTAAGAGTATATATACATATATTGTAGTTGTAGATACATACGTATGTTTACCTATAGTTGAGAAGAGGGAAAATGTTATACAGTTAGCTTTTCCCTTTCAGTTAATTCATAAGTTTATTTCGAATCGGATTGCATGGCATTGCGGGTTCACTTGTTTTCTCAACAATCTAAAGCTACATTGTTGCTTGCAAGTAGTTATGCATATGACATCACACAAAAACAAAAACAACAACATTAAAGCAACTCTCAAGTCTCATCCCACATTCGACGACTTATTCTTTCTGACTGAAACTTGAACTGGTTAACCTAAATTCTACTACTCTCTCTCTCTCTCCCCTTCTTCTTGTACCACCGACAACAACTCACGTTCATAACAGATATTATGCACGATCTCAGGGAAAACGCATAAAATCACCATACATACAATATTGTAGGAGTGAGTTGGACGATAGTTTCCCAACTGCAGTCTTTCTTTCTTATTGTAATAATAACAATAATATTGTTGTATCTGCTAAAGTTACATATTGTCGGTTGTACTTTTACTCGTCAATGGGTTTTTTATCAACAACACCCAGCACACAGCACCACGGCAACATCACTCCCTCCCCTTCATAGATATGCACATAGTCGTGTAAGTAAGAATACCACCTTCAATTTTTCATACTGTCTCTTCTCAACATATGTTAAATTTATGTTGTGGCATGAGCATTCTTCTTTTCGATACAACATATTGTTTTGAACAACTTTTTTGTTTGAAGAAAGAGAGAGAGAGAGAAAGATAAGCGAGTCGGCAGGTAGGGACTGTTGTTAGTCGGTGAGTTAAAAGAAGTGAAATCTGTACGACCGGTAGGTTATGTGAGTACTAAGAGTCTTCATTACTTTATACCTTGAGCATATTGATCATACATACACACACACAATGAACTTTACAGAAAATCCTTCATTAATGTTATACGGATACGGAGAGTCAAACGACATGAATTAATTACGGCACACCACAACATATACACGATCACTTTTGAGAGCAACAATAACAGTAACCATCACTAAACATTCATAAACATTTATTTATGTAACCAAGAAAAAAACAATAAGCTTTTGACCATTATTACTTATGGAGCTCAAATTTATTGTCCATCAATCCATACCATACAAGATACCAACATACATTTTACAACCAATAATGGCTTGACTTCCTAGCCATAATTTTATGTGGATCAAAGGACAAAAATAACGATGCCGTTTAATTGCCTCACACAAAGTCAATAACGGAACGACATCATGAACAATATGTCATCTTCATGTTCATGTGTGGACATAACGATTTTATTTTTAGCAAGATTTTTAGCCACGTTGAGCCAATAAACTCTAACGACTTTAAAAGGCTATTATCGGACTTGTCCAGTATCATTCCATCACAAGAGTTGCAAAGAATTTACAATAAATGTCCCTTGTGTGTACTAAGCATACCATTTTTCCCAATTGACCATAGACTCATTTGCTATACTTGTAGCGGGGATTTGTACACAAAACTAGGTACATAAGAAGTGAAAAAAACTAAACCAGAATATTTTTAATTTCGTAAGTGATATACAAAGCACATGCATTGCGTAAACGCCAAAATATAAAAATTTCTCCATACATCTACAATCTGCTACGCATTTACCTCGATAAGCAGGGTAAACATATACATTAGTCGAAGACAGAGTACACAGTGTTAGCAGAAAATTATTGTAGAAACAAACAGCAACATTTAAACCTTCATATATATAAAATGTATAGGACACAGCGAGAGAGGAGAGACGTCAAAAGTCAGAAATAAAAGGGTGAAACTTTGTATCTCTTTGTTGACTGTGTGGGAAATAACTGAAATCAAATTGACGAAGTGGAATATAACACGGTTTCTAAAAATCCCACAAGCCATAAAAAACAATGGAAATAAGATTCTCATTAAATTTAAATACCTTTGGAGACATAGAAAAGTCCACACCTAACAGTTTTCCTGTATCATCGTTCCCCTAGGTGCATCCATATACCCATGAAAATACCTACAATTGAGTTCATAACAATGGGTGAAAAGCTTGGTTTTTAACTTTTGAACCGTAATTTTCCATGGAGATGAACGACACACGTATTCCAGTTGTCCCTTGAAAATAATGAGCACGTCATAATTCATCCATTTATCCACCCACCTTCCCTTTGTAACAATCCTATGCAGTGCTGACGAACACGGGAATATATATTTTTATAAAAAATAATACTTTTAAATATTTCGTATGCATGCATACAAGTGAAGGGCCAAAATTTATATCCAGATTACATATGCATGCATATGTAGTATAATATAGTATATTCATTTTAATGTTACACAAATTTAATATAATGTTCCAAAATATTTGGATTGGAATATGGAATACGCTCCTTCATTCATAATATTTTAGCCGTTTCAAAAAACAAGTCATACATGAGCAGTACGGGAATTTTTGGCGACCATGAAATTCATCAGAACATTCAAATACTTTTTCGTTCTTTTTTCTGCCTGTCGTTTTCGACTGCATCTGAAAATTCGACATGGTTCATGATTGTACCCTTCACACAATAGAATTTAGATAAAAAAAAGTCTCGATTTACCTCTTCCTTCGCCCTCTTCGTTATTTTTATGCATACATTTGTTCGGTCTAGCATACTTTCTTCGTATAGTAGATAATTGTATGTATGCATGTAAGAAGTCGGATAAAATATAGAATGTTTTTCTCGTAGATTTATTACACATTTCTAATTTATTCACATGCGATGCCTCTCTTGCTTCATGAAGGAACATATCAACTTGATGCAATGCGTTTGACTACAGGTTCATACGAACTTATCTATATACACAGTCACTTTTCTTAACCCATTCTTTTTTGTCTGATATTCATACCTACAACCTATCTCTTTTTCTCTGCATCTTTCACTCCATTAGCTACAGATTTACTAACATTCTATATTCTATATTATTACCCCGAATACGTATGGCACACACGCACATACATGTGCATATACCAACTCATGCTCCATAAATAATAATAATTCTCTGTTTTCCAGTAGAGCTCCTTCGTTCTTTTCCAGTATATTCTCTGGTCGTTTTTACACGAAGAAAGTAGACCAACGACATGCATGCATAACATATTATACCTTCTTGCTACTCAACTGGAATCACGTTCATCCTCTTTTTCCTCATTCGCTTTTTCACATGGACAATAACTCTCGCGAGTATTTTTCATCGTCTTAACATGTAAGATTTGATTGAAAAAAGTCCATATTATTTTTGAAATGTCCCACCCAAAATATAATGTAGAATCCGGTCGATACTTCCTTTATCACGGCAGCATGTACTTAAAACTTGTATTTTCATAATGATCCATGTTAAAAAAATGGAATTATTTATTATTGCATGTATTTGTATTTACTAGCTGACTAGTTATTTTAGTAGCGAAAAAGACGTACATGCACATGTGTAGCCGAAAATCGTGTCAGCATTGATATTTTTCCTTTTACAGTCATATGACGTCGTCTTTGTAAATGCATATACAGGAAATGAAGTCTGCTCGTGGTAGTCACACTTGTGACAGCATTATGCATATGTTCACTGAAAAAATATCAAAACTGAGGCACGAGATGATGACAGATGATACACTTTCATTTCATTTTGTACGGAATAATACATAATAGTAGTAACCACTACTATATACTATACCTAATAATCTTGATGCGGCAATAAGAAACAATATCTTCACCACATGAACAAACCCACATGTGTCCTTTCCTTTTCATGGTCATATCCCCCGAAAAATCTTCTAATACTATGCACATATATATAAAAACCAAGACGTACTTTTACAACATCATTATTATTGATATTACCATTGTATTATGCAGGTTGGAGTAAAAACTAAGAACCATGCATATTTATATTTCTACATACATATTATATACCCACCAGGGAATATGATTCACAACAAAAAATTACACAGTGTCAAGGTTCTCATATACATACACATACATTTTTTTGTTGTACGTTCCTCGCTTGCTTACTTCATTTGCACTCAACACGTCCATTTAGAAAAACTCACGACGATCTATTTGCAGTTGCCAGCAGCCAGCACCACACAGTCGTGTGCAGAAGGATAAAAGAGGTACCAAAATCAGGACTCTGTCAGTGATATTCTAACAACTACAAACACAGACACAGATTCCAGTTTCTAAGCCAGAGAGCTAGATCAAGAGAAGGTTAGAGAAAGAGATCTTATACTGGTAGGCTCGGGTCTGCCTTTACATCATACATTCTTTCCTAGAGTCATGGTATGAGTAAGTAGGTGAATATAATAGGAGACTACCGTGCATAATAAGTGTTCTGTATATATGAATGAAGTCGGACTCCGCTCTTCTCGAGACTGTGTTACGGCTCATTCAAGAAGAGATCCGTTTTCCTTCGTCCCCGCTCATTTCCGGCAAGCTACTTTTCCCTTTTCGAAACGACATTCTTCCTTCGAGTTTGTTATTTCTTCCCTCATTTCTCCCTCTCTCCTTATGAAACTGCATACATATAGTGCATGTGTGCATGTATCTAGTACCTTTGCGAAGCACAGGCCTGAGCAAACAGCACGGAATAGCACCACTCTTGTGCCTTACTCCATATCATCATCAAGCTAGATGTGCATGCACATGCTCACTAGATTTTAGAATATCACATGGGTATGCCACTCGATTTTCAGACCGGTACGGAAACAAGAAACAATACATCTTTCCATCCAAAAAGATGTACATATCCACTTGCATAACCGTTTTTGATTGAATAAAGTCAAACTTGTTCCGTTTTCCTTCCCACAAGACATTGAAAAAACGTTAAAGTTTGTTACTTTTTTTACTGCTCTTTTAGGTTTATTGTCCGTTGCTATGCGCTCAATCCCAATTCAATTCCAATTTACAATAAAATTGACGTAATAAAGCGCGGAAGAACTAGAACATGGGATTCACATAGTATAATATTAGCACAAATATATACAAATGAACAAAAGGAATAAAAAGGTGGGTAAACTAGCTCTGAGAATGTGCACATTGCACATAGTATATGTTTAAAAATAATACAACGATATTACACTGTATTACACTACTTTACTTTAACCCGAGTTCACCTATATACAAAAAATATAGGTGGGTATGCCAGAGAAATGATAGGTAAACTTTTCAAATGCACATGTTATTATGACATTACTCTGACTACGAGTTCCGATTCCTACGGAATTGAATTTACTGTCAGTACCTTCATCTTCTCTTCAAACCGTTCGTTGGAAGACTTAACCAAGACACCTAGATCGTTGCGGTATTTTACTCCCTTTACTTTCACTTATTTTTCTTTTTTTCATTTCGAGAAAAAGTGGAGACATAAGAATGCATCTAGATTCTAGACACAACGGGAATGATAAATGCATATACTTATATAATATACATGAGACGGGAATTCTAATGTATGACTTCCACCTAGTAATATTGCACACATCCAGCGAAGCCGTCAACTTGATGCAATATAAAAGAACCGAGAAGAAAAAGGCTGTGTAGACATGGACACACGAAGGAGGACAAGGACGAAAAGAGTCACAGAGCCGCTGAAAGATAGTCAGAGTGTAACAACTCTGACGGAGGAAAGGAAGTGATGTGAGAGCAATGCAATTCAATATATTACGAGCATATGACACATGTGTCGTGACCGCCCGCATGGCACAAAAGAAGCAATTCCTGTTCACAAAACTATGTATTCAGTTGTCGCCATTTGAAACTCAGGCAGTGTCTGCCAGAACTATTCGGATTTTGGGAATAATAATATATGTACGCAGTAAAGTATATGTAGATATATACATAGGTATGCACGTATAAATGTATAAAGAAAGTACAGTTTGTATAAGAGGTACGGGTATTGGCATGATATTGTTACTGGTATGGGTCTTCTTCCCTCACTAAAAACAGTCAAAGTCAG
>JAQIVE010000919.1:0-29681 GCA_034698285.1 Sminthurinus bimaculatus | reverse complement strand
ATTTTGCTCTCATTTTCTGATCTGCTAAGTTTTAGTTTTCACTTTTGTGCATTCATTTTGTCGTTAATTTTCTGCATATTGCATCTACCTTGCTACCCTCACCCTACTTACTAGTGTCATCTTTGGTTTGTGAAAAGGTGCCCGTATAAAATAATTAATTTTGCCTATTTTATTGTTGATTTTGTATTTTTGGATTGTTTCATTTTTTCTATATTTTTATTTGAAAGAATTGCATATTTCATTTGCTAAAAGTAAGGATAAAGATTTCAACTAGAATAAGTAGTTAGTTTAGTTTTTCAAGGAGGGTTTTCTTCCCATTTTCAATTCACTCCATATACTTTCATACATATCTGTTTTCATCCTATCAGTACGCATCAGTTACTGTGCATATTATAGTACAATATTTACTGGTATAAATTGAAGCAGATGTGAGCGGCAATGATCTGAGGGAGAAAGTATTTTGGGAACACTGTATTTTGTGATGTGAAAGCAATTTAGGGTCAAAGGAAAAAACAACAAGCTTATTCATCTACATGCATGTACGATGTAGATGTTAGACTGTGCATTGTGCATACTAAATACAAACTTACAATCACGCTTTTTTAATACCTATATGTACAAAGCAGTTTTGTCCAAATAAATTATTGATGCTGGTCTTAGTACTCAACGTAATTATTAATTAACACTGCATGTAAAGTGTTAACTGCCGGTCATGAAGTTTTTACCATCAACATAAAACCTGATACTTTCGTTTCATATTCATACAAATAGTTTTCACATGACATATCTTATTACCGTGTCGCCGGAAGTAATAAACTATCCATATTCTCATTTTAGCTACTATTCAACTATGTACAGTACATAGCGCGTTAATCATGTTGTTATAACTTTATAACTTTTTTGTTCTTTGTTCGCATTATGCATTCGGCTTGTCACAATTTGTGACTCACAAAGGACTCCCTAGCTATTTATTGTCGAAAATTGAATAGCTCAACAAATAAAATAACAGTAATGGACTTCAAATTTGGGGAATAGAAAAGGCTAATATCCTTTATGCATGATGACTTTTCCTTACACATAAAATGTGCAAAACGGAATTGGACTTTTACGTACATAAAAATAAATAATAGGTAAACCCAGAGAAACTACAAAACACTAATCGTAACCTATAAAATGCAGTCTCTAGAAATGTAAATAAGCAAAAGTACTTATTAATAGATAAGTGGTGAATATTTTCAGTCGTAAAAAAGTACCGCATATACGTAGTACCTACAACAAGTACAAAAAGTACAAGTTTTGGTAGAAATTTTGTTTTTAGGCTTTTTGAATGATTTTCACTTATACGCTCTTTTTTAAACAATGTAAAACATAGAAAACCTTCAAAACAAAGAATTGTCTTGGTCGGCAGCATTTCTACGCATATAATTAGGTATTTACGTAATATAAAGCAAGTGTAAACACGTTTTACAATTTTGAAAAAAGACTTTTCTTATTCAAATCTGAAATCTGTAGTCTCCCTCAAGTGAAAATCTCTACATGACAAAATATCGTATGTGTAAGTCACCGCGATTTTAGCTTGCGGTAATGATATATTTTTTAAGTATATTTAGGTACTTTTATACTTTTGATCATGTAATGTGATTATGTGGTTTAATCTCAAAGTTTTGAAGACTATGAGTATTCAACTTTACCCATTAAATTACAGTTTGCAATTATTTAAGGTTTAAAAAATGTTTTAAGGATTTCGTTAATATTTCAAAAATCAAGGAAGGCAAATGGCGAATGCCAAAAATGCGGATAGAAACCTTTTCTGAAATTATCAAGTTGATAGGAGAAAAGTTACAAATCAGGAGGCAAATACATGGATGAGCAAACTTAGATGAAAATCGTCTACACTCTACACTCAGCTTGTTTCACGCAAGACCCAGAAATAGTCGCGCAAAAAAGGTAAGAGAGAAAGAGTAATCCTGCTTTTTTGCAATATCTTGCTTCATAGGTTGTTCATATTCTGCTCTGTTGGGACGGCACTGAATGTTGACTTTGACGAGATGGAGAGAAAGTGGAATCGCATGCTGAAGCTGGAGACTGAGAAGAGGAGAAAGCTGTCTCTGGCATTACTTTCACATTGTTTACGCGAGAGTTCAACCAACCAACTCCGCTATGATGTGTATATCGCTCCGCCATGAGAATTGAGAACGTGCAATGTACAAAACTGTAGCTGGTACGTATAGATAATAATACACTTATGAAAAATACAAATAATAAAAATTGGGTCCACATGAGACTTAAAATTGAGCATGACTTATGTACGTGTACATTGTACATCTGTACATTGTACATCTGTACATTGTACAGACACAGACAGATCTGTACAAAATACATAGCTTCGATACGCACAACATGAAAATATTCACATGCACAAGTTCATAATTTGGAATATAAAATTTTATTTGGCGATTCGGCAAAAGTCGAACTCGAACTTCAGTTGCTGTGTACATTCAACAAGGAACAAAGCTGACATGGCCATGTCGACTGTGTTAACGTTAGAAGCCTTGAACGTGAACTTTGTGGCTGGGAATTGAGAATCGGCGGTGAAAGTTTTGATAGAAAAATCAACATCATATGGGATGAAAACTCGATTTTACCGACTTACTTTATTTTTACTTTGCTCGTTTGACGTGCTAACCACAATCCAATATTTTCAGCTTTTCCCAATGTTTTTGCAAAGACAGAACTAATAACATGAAATAAACATGAAAAATTTGGATGTGGTAAAAAATCCAGACAGTATAGGGTAAAACTTAAAATGTTCAAAACAGCAACTAAATACTGTCCAGCAGCTTACTGAATTTGACGACGAAACTCAACAATTATGTACATACCAGCTTTTCATTCTCGCTTGTGTAAAGTCTCTTGTCCTTCATTCTCGCATACTTTTTCTTCCATCAAAGCTGTTTTTCTGGCTTTATAAAAGGTATAAAAATATGAACGTTTGGTGGTTTAACTTTGTGCTGCTAACTTCTCCATTATGCAGAAGCTGTGTAAGTTCTTTGCTTTTCTAAAGAACACAGAATATATGTACATAAATGTACTGAAGAATACATTATCGTATTTGTATTGTCACTTCGGAGTTCAGAATTTTTGAACACAACTTTTCGACCACAAAACTTTATTTTGAAGAAAAAAGTGCGAAGGGAAAAGTATTTTAAGTATGTGATCATAAATTGCCATACACGCTATCGGGCAATGCAGGATATTGAACAAGAATCTGTAAAAGTCACGAATATTTTATACTTTATGACTACAGTCTTCAATATTCAACATTTTTTACGTTCAATAAGCGAGCATGGTTACTTTAATCCCAGTGGTGCTGAATTCCGGCGTTTTTGAATATCATATTATACATATATGCGTTTATTCATGTACCGGAAATCGGAAGAAAGCTATGAATGTGTAAATTTTAACCCGACGATTGCCATGTCATATAATAGGTGACCAGAAGACGTTACATGATTTTGAACGTTTTTCATGGAAATATGTTTTTAATTTTAATATAATTTGTTTTTATAAAATGAATGTTTGAACGAAAACAGAGCAATAGAATGAGGTATATTCCTTTCCGCATTCTAAATAGGAACTTTACGAGTCGGAGTGAGCTGTAGTATCATTCAATATATCTATTCTTTAGTCATTTTTCTCTAAGCTTAAAAGCCTAATGATTGCCTGAAATCAGGAGTGACTAAAGCCAAGTAGGTCAAAAGTCCGTGTAAAACATCACCATCCGCAAACATTTGGTTCAACATGATACCAAATGTTTGTGATTTAACATGGTCCTATAAGGAGATACAGTTGCACTGTATAAGTCACCCGTCTCATGATTGGTGATACTCAACAAATCAGGCGGCAAAAAGTCAAGAGGCTGGATATGATACTTCGAGAGGAAATGACAGCTCAAACAAAACCGTACGGAAGTTATGTAAAATTTCAAAAATTAAAGCATATCCGGTGAAATTCCGCAGGCACTTTAAAGTGTACTAAGATTGTTATAGAGCGTAATCCTTAATTGGAACCATGTTTAAAGCAAAGGTGCATCCTTCTGTTGTTGAGAAAAAAATACTCCTCATATCAAACGGCATACGTAAAAAATGGGAGGTTGGATGCGCGAGAAAGTAGAAAAATTGCTTTGCCGACTTGTCGAAAAAAAACTTAAATTTTTACGTTTGCTCTTAAATAAAAAATTAACTACGTCTAAAATCAAGAAATCTATTACATATAAAGATATGCCAGTTAATTGTGAACAAGTCCCGACTAAACCAAAAGTTTGATTCCTAAAGGGGTGCCCAGAAGCCAGGCCGAAAAGATTGGGTGGAGGGTCCCTAAAAGTCACACCTGCATTGCCTTTAAAGCAGCTACGAACCTGCTTAAACTTTTCAGGGCAGCTTTGGCGGAGATTAGCGTGAACAACAGGTCATTAGGACCATGCAAAAACATCTGGCGCAATCTTTCTCTTTGACTTGCTACAATGAGTCAAATCGAAGGGTTGGAAAATTCATGAAAAATGTCTTCTGTCCCGATCGACCATATTCATCCCCTTGCATGATAAGTTATTCTACAAGGCCAACCCAACCGGCGGACTAGGTACGTAGTGCCTTCACTGTCCTTCCACACGTCATGTTTTATTTGGTGAAAAACTCAAATGGTGCAGAACTGTTTAGAGAAGTACCGAGTATGTCCAAATTTTGATGTGAAAGACAATGTATCCCATCGGCAGATGTGTAAACGAGGAATGTCCCACATCCACAAAACCAAGTGCATCAACAAGATATTGATTGCCTTTATTGGAAACTATCAATCTTTGATTTGATCGCACCTCGATTTGTGTGAATACCTCAATGTTCTTTCACATCTACTGCCTTCTAAAATTTCCACCTTTGGACAAAAAACTGAAAACATCACCGAAGTTCCCAAATTAAGAGCAATGGCAAAAATTCCGGCATTAACCAAAAGGGCATACGATTCTCGTATAAAGGTTGCAACATTCCACTTTTCATTTGAGGATTTACATAAAAATATTTTGAAGTCAGATTTTGAAAAACGTGTGCATGGCCTTATGGGAGGTCCCTAATGTCTCTCTTGCGAGGGTTCCACCTCCGTGTAAAAAATTAGGAGCAAAGAGTAAATGTGTAGGTGCAATGGCATGCAGGTTCGCATTTGTAAGTCTTATAGTTCTTTTTTAACCGCAGCGCAAATTGCATGCGGAATTTCACCGGATGTGCTTTAGTTTGCCTTTTCGTAGTAATTTTTGTTTAATAATTAATGCAATGCTAATGAGAGCAAAAGACATTCTCTTTTGTGTTTGGGCATATTTCAGTTGCTGATTGTCTTTAATTGAAGCTAGAGGTTTCATAGACAAAAAACAGAAACAAAAACGGAAAAAATAATTACATTGCCCTCCATTCATACTTTTCCCTTCACTTTTCTGAAAGTTTCATACTGCGTGGCTGCAGTATACATTATATGAATGTATGTAAATATCTATACGTATACTATAGTAGAAAATTTTCTATCCTATATGATCTTCTCTTTTCTCTAGGCGTGTTTCCGAACTTACAAGGAGATTAATATGCACATCATTTTTCTTTCTCCCGGAATATTGAATAGAAAGCCAGCCTCGATTTGACTTCCCATTTTTAACACAACTCTTGCTCCCTGGACATTCTTATTGCCAGTACTCAGCACTTTCGTCTCCTGTCCCATCAATTCCTCATTCTTCTATCGACTCTTGAAGCTCGTCTCAATTTTCTTGTGTAATCAAATGAAAAGAAACCTTTACTGCTACATAGAACATAGAACAGTAACGTATGTACATGATGAATGCATCTTCCTACTTTTACTACATTTACTGGTATGACTTTCTACAGAAAAAATTGTGTCATTTTCAAAATTCAAAACTGTTACCTGCATCAGCTATGAATCAATCGTAATCAGGTATATACAGGTAGTTGCATAGCATATTTAATTTCTTAGACACCAAACTTTATAGCGCATCAAAAACTACAATAGAACATTTTCTAACTCCAAAACGCAGGATCTAATCAGCGTCTCATTACATGTATTGAAGGTACATACTGTACATTGTATACAATGTACATTGTACATTGTACATTGTACATACATACAGTAGATATTTGTAGCTAAACTTCGAAAATGAGGCAAAACTGATATTTTCAGTTTTACATCCCGAGGAAAATCTTTTCCTTTAAGATGACACGGCATTTCAAACTTAAAACATTGTTTGTACCCCCCCTTTTGCTCCTGACTCCTGACCGAAAAAATTCCAAAATTTAGTGTTTGTTACCATAGAAATGCTTTGCAGGATCCTGATAAATCAATAACTACAATATACACAGAAGTAAAGGAATCCGTATGCTACGTATTCATATAGTTTTTGTGGTCTTTTACATTCATTACATTTTTGCTTTCGGGGGATGACTGTACCGCGGTATCGCATTCTAAATATTCAATTTACAATTGATAGGGATCTAACTTAATCTCGCTTTCTATTGACTAGATAATTAAGCAGTTTTTATTTTTACCCTGGATTACAACTTACAACTATATTAAACCTACAATCATCAGAATTTAAACCAAAGGATTTTCCAAAAATTTAAACCACATCAAAGCTTACAGCAGTGCTTATATTGGTAGAGTTAAAACGAAAAACGTGCTAATAATTTCTCTAGAGTTGTTTCAACTGGACACGAATAAATACCTTACATTATACGAAACAAAACTTCATTCTGAACTTCGTTCTCACTACTGCGTGGTTGCCTGGCATAAGTTTGAAATTCAAGCCATCCAACTTTCATTATGTCAGAAGATGACAAACAATTATTGGACAGCTGGTTTACACTACTTAAACAAGCCAAGAAAACCTGCCTGGTTTCGAAAATTGGTAAGTGTAACGTCAAAACCGAATAACTTGCTGCGGTTGTTGGGTTTCTACAATATATTAAGGTTAAAACGCATTAATTTTGTATGCATGAATTTTGCATGTATGAACAACATTTTAGAACATTGACGAGAATTTTTATTTTATTTTAAAAGTTTATCCCTTTTTAATGTTTAACCGTGACTTTTAAAAAATAATAAATGTATACATGCTACCTATTCATAATAATAACAGGCTTTTTGATAAAAACTACATACTTACTTCATCATGGGTATTATCGCTGTTTTCAAGAAAACGTTTTTGTATTAAACTCGCGAAGCACAAAAGTTGAGAAAAACGGAATGTCGAAAAAACCTCGAAATTAATTTTCTATATTATCATATTATTGACAACTACTATTTTGACACTATTTCGTCGTTTTTATTCAATGCAGGAGTAAAAAGAATTTTGTATGAGATGCATGATGGTCGGGAGATGATTGAAGAGTGGAAAGCTGTTGGAGTGGAGACGAAGGACCTTCTAGGAAGATATTGGAAGAAAAAATCAATCACTGGTAAAGAATTTGGCTGGGAAACGGAGATCGGCGAGAGTGTGATACATCTTCAAAATATTCAAGAGGGAAAGGCTGCTTCAGTACCTCTTCTTATAAGGGAAAGCAATTCAAATGTAAGTTCCCTGTTTATATTATCATTTCAAGTACATACCAATATGGAGTATTATAATTTATAATGAACGAACTTGAAAGTAGAGTAGATTACTTGAAAGCCAAGCAGCAACTCAGAAACATGGATTAGATTGCTCATATTCTGTTTATGTATCTGTTGTTACAAAAACCTTTCGAATAATTCTGGTTTCGGGTATCATAAATAATTACGCAATGGTGTATTGTATCACGGTCTTAGGTGTCTTAGGTTGTCTCACTACTTTGCAAGAAAGACTGATGCATGTATTTTGTTGTGGTTTTAAAAATAGTTCATAGTTCATAGGTGGCATCTTTATAGAATTCATGTTGCAACTAATTGCCTCGGAGTAAACCAATTTTGAGGTTTCATAATGTCATACAATTTTTAAGAAGATAATAAATGTTGAGAGAGAATTTTGATGGAATACACAAAGTCGTTAAAGTTTGCATTAGAACATTCACAACGGCTAGAAGTGCATACGACGTAAGCTAAACTGGGTATTCCGCGAACAGAAAGAATATTTTAGGCTTTATGCGTATCGCTGCTTCTCTTCCTCCGTTCAGTAACACATCATGACAATCACATGCTTTCAAACACATGCAAATACAAGGTGAGAAGTGTATAAGTACTTTCATGTCAGCTTTGAAAGTTGAATTCTCTTGGTAAACCATCCTTAAGATTCATGAATATTAGTGAGGGATAACTGTCATATCTTCGTCACCATATTGTAGAAAATAGAAAAATTGATGGTAAAAGCCAAAATTTTAGAGGTTGAGGCTCTGACTAAGTGATACGGTGAAAGCAGAAAAATGCTTATACTTACGGATCCGAGGCAGTTTAATGGATGCAGAAAAGATCCTCCCGATGTTCTGTGAATGCAAATGTAGGAGCGAGTTAAAAAGGTTTGGCATTTTGCAAAGAATTCTCCTTGACGCAGCTTGGAGCGTTATTTCTATGACTATATTTCTGGAAAAAAACCTATAAACCTATATGACTGCCAGTTTTTTGCTTTAATTCTCGAAATAGTTACGGTTTGATAAAAATTTCATTCCTATTCAGAAACGCTGGTTGATTTTTAGTCTATAGGTGTTCAAATATTTTTTAAAACCTATGAACTATGAAACTGTTTTATTTTGCTTAAGAGGTGGGAAGAAACAATTAAGAGGTGAGGAAATTGAATTTTTATGAAAATTCACTCATTAGTCAATGCCAATTCTCGCTAATAAATGACGGGTCGGTACCTCAGGCTCTTTTTTATATTCATATTGAAGAAATGAGTAAATGAAGTTGATGAAGGGAGTATGGAAATAAAAAAATCTAAGAGGTAAGCCTGAATGATGAGTGACGGAGGAGGCGAGGTGAAAAATATTTTGACTAGAGGGGAGTCTGCATACAGAATTTTGAGTGAGAAAAGAAATTGAACTAGGTAGTTGAATAAAACAAGAAATGCCAGTATGAACTATGAATGAATGGATGGCTGGCTGAGCTACAGAAGAACAAATAAAAAAGAGGAAGAAAACCCTAAAAGGGCCAAGGATGAAGGTGGGAGGAAGAGGGAAATAATGGTTTCATTATTTCGTTGTAACTATTGCCTATTATGACAGCTGGAAGTTTGATTAGTCTCTTTTACAGCTGTGTGAGCAACGTCAGAATTCTCAGGATTCAATCTTCAATCATCTTTTGATGAGCTAATCCGTCGTCCTTTTAACCTTTCAATTTCCTCATCCCGATTCCCAGCTAGATACCTATTCCCTTTCTTTACAGTAAGAACGGTTGTGTTTTCTTTGCTGGCGGTTTACTTTGAGCTCTTGAAACTCCGATGATATGCATTATACATACGTTTATTACTTTAATATCCCAATATAAGTTCATGTAGGTTTTGTTGTCTATGGAAACGAAGAAAGAGTTTAAACCATGCCGAGTACCTTTACTTGCTGTTTAAACAGAAAGGGAGCCTGCCTATGACTCCTTCATCAAAGTCAGCTTACTTCAGGCTTCAGATCTTGTTAGTATTTGAGCTGCATCGACCAATCTAATGAGAAAAGTCGTCTCATAACTTTGCGCTCTCTATTCTCTACCTACCATCTTTTCTTATTCTATGGAGACATATTATGTCTCTGCCCTCTGTTCAGGTTTTCCTCGTACATCTTTGTCATGTTGTCATGATCAGCCACTAGCTTTTGCCCACTCCCAAAGAATTGCTACTATCCACAAAGTCAAATTGATTATTTTGGCCGTTTCCACATGTCAAGTTAAAATGAAAAGGAAGACGTTTCCGTACGTCTGTGATTTAAAAGTGAAAGTATAATGTAACATTTAAACATATCCTGGTTACGATGAAAGCTTTTTCCGTGTGCTATCTGGCAAGTGTCAGAACGTACAACGCCGTTGCTGTGTTGAAAATTGTTAAGTGACATATGACACGCTGGTGACTGGCACACGAATACGAACTATTTCTTGTAGCAACACCTATTTATGTCTGTGAGAGTAATGATGAGCAACGACATCACGGCTTGTGCTAAAATATCAGCAAACAATAGTAATGCAAAAACCAGGTTGATATTTGTGTATTGTTGTTGTACAAAATCGAATCAATTATCAAGATTTTGTTAATCTACTTATATAGAATTATATAAATGTAATCCCTAGAAGATATTTTGATGACGATTACTTTGAGCAACAGACTGTCACGATGTACTTATACTTTATACCAAAAATAGATTCAGCAAGGTCGAAATGATGATAAAATCGATCGGATTTCGGTCACAAAGTGCTTCAATTAGACGTGCATCCCACGCATTTACTTGTTGTTTGAAAGATGAAGGTTATTATAGAGGTGGAAGATACAAAAGTACAAACGTATTGAGTTTTTCACTGTTATTATTATCCTATCCCTCCAATTTACGGCAGAATGAACCAAAAATAATAGATTAACATTTTAAATTAAATAATAGTCACATCAAAGTTGATTTTGTAGATACATTGAAAAGATAGGCACAGCATTATGGAAGAACATCAATAAATTCAAACAGCACAGTGGTTATATAAATGAAAGCTGCGAAAACAAAACGTATGGTATGTATACGGATTTGACAGTGTTCACAGAATATTACTGCAACCGTGAATCCTGTACCTACATACACAATAACATCAACTTTCATTTACTTTTTGAAAGGCCTGCATTTATTTCGAGCGTCAAAAGTTATCATTTCAACAACTGTATGGTGCAGCGAAATATTTTTGGGCTGCAATGTTTGAAAGAGAAGAAGAGAAAAAGAGAAAGAGAATGTAAGTTGTCTTTGTGTCCTTTGAAAAGTCTTCTCCACAATTGTTTAATCTCATTTATTCATCTCTATATAATGTATAAAAAATAAATAAGAGCAAAGAAGCAAGTAACTTTACACAAATTTATCCACACGCAAACTAAAAGTTCAACTACATACATAATAATACAATGGTGTTACACCCACTTGTCTTTTGATTGAAAGGTCTTCGTAGGGTTCTTGTTAGAAGCGACTGGTTCCCATTGCTTTGTTTGTTTTGACTCTGTTTTACATTAGCTTCTACAAAGCCTAGTATGAGCACTGAGCATTGAGAATACATGAAAGCAGGATGAAATGCGATTGAAAGAAACATCCTATAGGTACGGATGTTGATTCAGCGTCGGTCTTTATCCACGATAGTCATTATGAGTCTCGTATGAAGAAAGTCAAATCCGTCAAATTCAAAACTGAGCACATCAACATATACCAGGTTTTCCTGTATTATTTCTTTACTTTTCATTCCTTTTTCTTTCCTAGTCACGTCGAGCTTTTCCCCTCTGCTACATTTTCTCTAGAGACTGGTGAAACGTAAAGAGTAACGAGTATTTCGGTCTGTGTAAGTATACGAGGATGCTGCAAGTGAAGAAAGCAAGAATGTGCTGAACACAGTACAGTTTTTCATATTGTTATCATTTTTCTTGCTAATATAGACTCCTTTCATTGTACAACTCTCCACTATTCCTCATATCATGCATTGCGCTTGTATGATCATGACGGTGAATGTGATCATGATGATGAGGGTCCTTTCTGCACTCTCTGTGCACCAAATAAATTGCCTAAAGTTTTCTGGATGGAGAATGAAATGGCAATTGCGTGATGTGTGATAACGGATAACAACCCTCTTGCTCCTATTTTTCTCGGTTTTAAAAATGAATGATAATATCTTTGTCTGGATTCAACATTTTTCATCTTCCTGTTCAAAGTGCAAGTTTCCGCGCAGCCGAAAATACAATGCAGTAAGTGAACTATAGAGTGTAGACTATATGGAAAGCTCATAAGATCATATTCAGAGAATCAGCGCTGTGTGTACAAAAGGCACAAGCAAACCTTGATTTTCCCTTTTCCAACAAGGAAAAAATGTTCAAAATTTAAGGATTCTAGGAAACGCAAATGATGACAAATATTTACAAGTATACTGCATAAATATTATAATATTATAGAGTTTTGTGAATAACGTCACGATGTCAATTTCCCTTCAGTCATGATAAGTTTTATGTGACAAGTCTTAAGAGACTTTTCGTCATGTGAGTACCAAAAAATGTACAGTATCTGCTGGATTTGTGTTGCGGCTTTGACTACTGTGATGACAAAAATTCCCGTTTAAAATTATGGCTCTAAACTCAAACTTTTATGCTGAATGCTGTTGCACAATTCAAACAAATGCAGCGTATAGTTTTTGCACACATGCAGTGATAACGACGCTGCATCATACTGTGGTAATATATGCCGAATATTTTGCAGGTTCAAACAAGTACAAGCTCCCTTATCAAATACTTTGTACATTTATCAGGGATACAGTTTCATAGAGAATCGATCTAATCATAACCTTTTGTTCTTCTGTAATATTTTTGTTGTTTGACTGACATTAATACCTCCGATTGCTCTAACGTATTAAAAACATTGTTTAAGTACTACATTGGCCATTGGTCAGAAAATTTCGGGTTTTAGTCTGTATGTATACTACACATAACACATACTGCCATCGTTAATGCAAGCCATCAACAGCAAAATATTTTTTCGATATAAATTGCTGCATGAAATTCTATTGAAGTAAAGGCGGAAACGTTTGTATTTTCCCATCATGACGTGCCTCGGCGAGAGAGTTAAGCGTCAGAAAAGAAAGCTTATTTTCTTTTCATGTTGTTTCAGGGCTATAGTTAAGCGTATTAGAACTTTCAGGTAAACAGAAAAGATACTGAAACAGGAAATAAAGGCGCACTTAGCTTTGAGTTTGTTTCTGTAAAAACTAAAATTCGAGTCGGGATAATATTAATCCTACATTGATAGTATTAACAATTATTTGTGGCTTAAGTGTATACAGTTATTCTTAAAACATATTATGATCTTACATGATTTACAAAGTCAGTTTTCATTCTAATTTCAGCCCACTGTGAGCTCTAAATGTACATCAAAGTGTTACGAGTGGAGGATCAGAAATTTACCGGGGCCTGGAGATAATTATCAAGTATCCTGTGATATACCTTCAAACTCCATTTTTATTTCGACAAAAAATCGCAAATACTACAAAAAACTTCTCATCACAGACCTCCAGCGATTTCGATTGAAGATGGATCCCAGTTGTCTCTCCAGCTCCTTTTCAAACCGAACTCTGGTCATTAACGTAAGGATTGACAACTTTTTACTTTAATTTGTATAGCTTAGCAAATGCTCCTATCAACATTATTCTTTAGAAATCTAAAAAATTTGATTTGGTTTCCTGGGGTAAGCCTGGACTTCAGTTAGTACAATTCAATTTGTCTGTGCATTTCCCGGGAATGCGTTGACCCTGTCTCCAATCGGTGTTAATGGATATTTATAATGGAAACATACATATAGAACGGCAGCAATGCTTGCATTTACCATTGAGAGAAAAAAATTCTTGAAAATTCTTCGCTTACTCTTTTGTTAAAAATGGTGACAAATAGGGAAATTTAGGTGTACTGCATGACACAATGCATAAAGTAGTGTGTGAGCAAAAAACGAAATTACCTAGTATGTAGCTACTCAAATTTTCTGTGTAAAAAATAGGAGGCTCAGAAAACTGGCGACGAAAAATTGTGTTTGCTTTCCAATTTACTGATGGAAATTTATGACTCTCGAGACATGCCTCAAGTTCCCCTGAAAATACATACATATTATGCATCCAGCCTTGTTTTTCTCCCATTCTGCATCCATATCATCCGTGAGATAAATTGTAATTTGTGATGTTTCATTTGTCGTTCTCTCTTTTTCAGTACAAAAAAGAGGCGAGGGTGATGGAGCTGGAGAAGAGGATCTGGGTTGATATAATTTCACCTCTAAAGGAAGAAACCCCAAACCCAATTTTGAATCCCGGTATTCTAAATCCAAAGTCAACCAATTCGGGTGCCATCGCCAAGTCACGGGAAACCGCAAATCATACCCAAAATCAAAATCCAACATCGGGCATGAATATAAATCCTAATGGTTGTACTCATGCTTGACGAAAATGTTCTCTTATCATTTATTTCATCTTATTGTTTAAAGTTTTACAAATTCTCGACCCAAAATCATCGCCTTTTTCCGAGAAAGCAGAGAAAGCAAGAAAAAAGGCGCCGTGTATGTATAAAACTATGGTAACTTGACTAGAGCGTGAATCAAATTCAAAGCCGTTTCGTCAAATCTTGAAGTTAGCCGTCTTCTTTTATCCTTTGCCGTGATAGAAGTTCCCTATAAAACTTTGTTATTCTTGGTAAGTGAGTGTGAGAGTACTTCTAATACACCTACACTTTACATTTACATTTGTTCAATCCGAAACGTTCACAATGTCTTTTTTTTGCTTCTTACTTTTTTTCTCAGAACTCATTTCACCCCCTTGTTTTGTAAAACTTCAACTACAACTACCGACATTGCTCTATGCATTCACTTTACCAAGTGTGTGTACTCTAAAACTCAAACAGGACAAAGAATAACACTTAAACTTATGGAGACGATTTTTCCCGTTTCCACCTCTTTAACGAGATGGTACTAAACGTTTGTCACCCTTGATATAAGACACCGTTATTATACTGTAAGTACATTGTACATACATATAGGCGGCCCAAACTTTCCCGACATCTTTCACCGCCCCATCCTTCAATCGATCGGCCATTGCACTTGCATTTTATGTCGTCATCCCTTTCTATCTTATGGGTTAAGTCATTACTGGTTGACCATTGATGGCAAAATGAGAGGAAAAAATTGCGATTATTTTATTTCATTTTTTGTGCTTAATCTACCGAAAATACACGTAAAAATAAATAATTATTAGTATTGCTTTTCAATTATGTACTTATTATAAAAACGTAAGCTGAAAATGCGATAATAACCATGTACTTGATACGGATTCAATTGTTAATGATAGCTCTTAAAAAACTAAATGTTACCTTTTTTAGTTTGGTAAGCTTTGAAGTTACTGTGGTAAATTTTCTAAAGTTTTGTTAAGTAAGGCAGCAATTATAATTTTGGAGTTGTGTTTGATAAATGTTTTATAATAAATCAACTTTAAAACAAAAATAAGTTGTGTATCGATTTGTGATTACATTTAGTTTGCTAAATTGTGGGCGCAGAATGTTTTTTTCTGTGTTCCACATGGCTGTTTTATAACTCGCCTGATTTTGTCTTTCTTTGTCAGTACTATTTTTGGTGGTCTAAAAGTGTACATGTGTGTCATTGTCCTAGGAGGATGGTTCATTTTTTTCTTATATCACTCTTTGTCCCCACAACACCGTCATCACAATAAGGTCGGATATCTGGAGAATCTTGTGGAGGAAGTCCGTACAAACTTTTTTCCTACAAAATTTTGTCCATGTGTATAAACTAGATACCTATGAATAGTAGTAACTTACCTTCTAGTTTTACCGTATAGCTCCTCACAATGCAACTGTCTTATAAGAAAGTCCTTTCACTTTTTTGAAGCCTTACTATTGGGAGCGTCATACTGTTGGAAAGTATCTTACTAAAAGAAAAAATACAGTACTTGTATATATTCCACTTCTTTTCCTCTCGATTCCCGGATACATCTTTTCGATCTATTTCCTTTCTCTATCTATTTTTGTACAAATATCAAAAACAACCTACGCCCAAAGACTGGGTTCAAAACTCTAGTACGTAACAAAGTATAGAAATATGTCTCTTCTTATGTTTTTCCTTTCTACTCATATTTTTTGCCCCTTTTCCCTCTGAACGTAATGCGGGGAATCCATTAGAAAACTCTTTCTTTCTTATTGTTTCTCTTTCTCTGGGAATTGCTCGCGTAAGCATTATGTATGGCCATGGGTGATATTATATCTAATATTTGTTTGACTGTGACTCTTTTCTCTCCTCTACATAGGTATATGCATCCACTCTCTCAATAGATTGCCCATTAAAGTTTACCATTCAAACTGAGGGTGAAAGTAAGCCGTTTAATTTGCTTTGAACAAAATTTTATTAATTTATCATCTTGGTCATGACAGCTCCTTATCTGTTTTTTCTCTGTGCTCCCTGTAGATTGTAGATATATACATATTTCTCTATCTTGTGCTGCAAAATCCCCAGACATGCTGCTGCGGACTTGTCACCAAGTTCTTAATTGAAGCAAAACCACTGTGGTGATGATGAAATATTGCAAAATATCCTATCCAACAGGATCTTCAGATCAAAGCCAAAACTGTCTCGTATTAAGATCATTAACGACTAAGCTCAAGAATAAGAACCATGTAGAAGATTAAAGAAATGGGAAATTGAAAGAAATATCTTTTGATTTGGTCTTTATGCACGGGCAATGGACACCAAAGTCATTATGGTCTATGTTTTCTGTTGGTTTTGGACTTTTTTTTGTTGAAACCCACTCACTATGAAAACTATGGCAAGAGTAATCACCTTTAAGCTTAAAGCTATAAAAAGTCCCCTCCGTGTAATCTTTGGAGACTTTTATGTGGTGGTTGAATTAACTAATGTCACCTTACCAATAGAAGGAGGTTTATTTTGTGACTATAGCTAAAAGGTTTTCTGTGCGCGTCGGAAACAATGTATATATATCTAGGAAAGATCACCACATGTTGAATGCACAAGAGGAAAGGCCAAGAAGTTTACTTGACGCTTATCGGCCTTAATTATTTTAACAGCTTGTCATTTACGGTAATTTCCCACGGACGGCAGGTTGGCAGCTTCCCCAACGAATTATTTCTTGGAGAACTTTGAGGTGAACAAGTGATCCGAATAAAACGACGTAGATGTAGGCACATTTATACATACATACGCTACAACTTGCACACAAGTCAGCTGACTTTATCATTCATTATGCAGAAACTTTCAACTTGTTTCCACACTTTCATCATGCCTTCCAGTCTTAAGCCTGTCACTTTAGTATATTTTATGCTGGCTTTCTTTCACTATATGGAACCAGTTTTCTATTTTGCAATACCTTTTGTCGAATGCAATTAAGAAAAAAGTTTGCTCAAAATTACAATTTCAATATTTCGACAGCGTTGACATTGTTTAAGGGTTTACTCCTACAGTTTTCGATGTCGTCCTAAATCATTAGCAGCTTAATCGATTGCTACAGAAGAATTTTTTCCCCATTTCAAAGCTCTATAATGCAACTTTCATACTTCACAAACGATTCTCAAAGCGTTTTATCGGGAGACACGGACATTCCACAATGCTGACAGCTACGTTCACATATCTTATATTTTATGGAACTATATTTCTCCTTTTCTTTGTATGTATTAAACATTTACAAAATAGAAAAGGATCCACGGGGATATGAAGCGTTAAGCCTTTGATGTTCTCGATGGACACTTAACGTTAACGGACAGATTCTACAAGAAAGAAAAAGTCCGCCCCTTCCTTTGATTCTATCGTCTATTCATTCGTTCCAAGTTAAAAAAAAGTATGGGCATGTACCAAGTATAGGTACTGTGTACGACACACAACAAAACACACAAGCCACAAATGCCTACGTACAGGTTTAGCTCAAGTGAGATCTGTCCACTCGCATATTTTATCCATCTCCGTTTTCATAGTTTTCTACAAGTTTTTCCAAAGAGACGTTCATATCATAAATATTTTGTACGGTAAATTAATTTTTACGAGCCAGAGTATATGCACAGCTATGAACTATGATAACTTTCTCTTTCCTGCCGAGCCAACGCCAACTTTCACTATACCTGCTCTTTGTTATGATGACATTTCCCTGTACGTTATGTACATGCATATTATCTTCCTATAATATTCGCCATCAAACGTTTAACTTTGTTTTTAACTTGTATATAAACATGAGCAGGGTTTGAGACAAAAATTTGTATTTCACATGCCTGTATAATTCTCAGTCTTAGAAGGTAAGATGTAAGATACAGATAGCTTATGTTTTGCTTGCACAAGATTATTTTTGTCTCTTACTTTCTCTCCCACGTATATCTGTATTTTTATCCCAAAGAAAATAATACAGTGCAGGTATACATATATGACACTCAATAAATATTTACCGTTCCCCTTTACTATTTACTTAAGAGACTCAAGAGTTGATGCTACATTAAACTACTAGATAAGAATTCCAGCTGCGAGTAAGTAAAAACCCACATGAGATTATATCAAACATCTTGCTGCTTGACTGCTTTCATCGTGGATTTTGAATGCTGAAAAACGGGAGAAAGTCTATTTTTTTCTTATTAAAACAAAGGGCACAGAGTCGTTCAACACAAGACATTATTCAAAGCCACAATCATCTTCAAGTAAAAATAAAAATAGTCATCAAAACTAAAAACATTGAACATACTTTGGTACTATAGTTTTGTATTTTGTACTGTATCCTTTATATGTATTTACTAGCTTGCATAGTAACAAACGGCGAAGTAGTTTGTAAATTATGGTGAACTCCTGTCCAATTCCGTTGGTTAAGAAATAAATTTTCTCCAGATTCATTTTTAATCCAGGAAACAAAAGTTATGAACTTATGTAAGTTTATTTGATACTTCTTTGTTTTTGCTTGCTTCTCCTCCTGGCATAAATAACGGACGGTAAATGAGTAACAAGAGTAACTGTAACGGTATACTATGGTACGAATAAGTACAATTCTCAATGTTGCTGCAAACTTTACAAAGGCGCATGTTGTGGATAATGTTCCTAGATTCTGTATGCGGACAGTAGTTGAAATTTAGCTTGGCCCAGAGTATTCAAAGTGCGTAGATAAATCTAATTTAATATATGACATGCTCACTCGGCTCGTGAAATAAGGTTTTCTTCCCAAGTTCTCTAAGCAATCGTAAGTAAATACTGAGTATGTACACATGAGCTTCTCGGAAAAATATAAACAAATATTGTGCTTTGAGCAACGCATGAAACCGTCAACCTGATGGTTCACATCTAGTACTGACTATGCAGACTTTCTCTTAACTTGATGTGCTTTCTTTGGATTTGGGATATGTACAATGTACAATGTGCATGAAGCTACACATTAGTTTCCGTGATGTAAAGAAATTGCTACAACTATGTAAAGCTAAAAAATGTATGATGTGGGACCCTTGTGGGGACATTTCACCACTTTATGCATCTCCCTGTCTCTAACTTCCTTTGGGTAATGCAGTCCCCGTAGCATTCAATTTGTCTCAAATAAATAAGTAATTGTAGTAAAAAGCGGAAAAATTCACCATGTTACAAATGCAGACATGGGATCGATGACGCATATTATAAACTATAAACTAACGATAAGTGCATTTCAGCAAACTTTGCAGCTTCATATTATAAAGTTGTACCTTCCTTTTCTTATTGCAGAACAGCTTTCAACAATGACATGATAGAATTTTCCGTTTAGAAAACTGTATGCGCATAAATTCTATGACTTTCAATTCTAAATAGTCTCACAGTGCTACAATAAGATATTGCTCGGTAATATGAACATAGTAAATTTTAAAGGGGAAAAGATTATCCTTCAAAAAACTCAACTACGTTTGGGGTAAATGTTTTTTCAAAAAGAATTGATTAAAATGCTGAAATAAGAGGTTAAATTTGACAAAAATATACACATGCACTTTGTCATAAAAGATTGTCAGGGTTCTCGAGGGAAAATAAAATCATCCTTTCAAAATATGATGTAGCGTCGCGTATTGTTATCATTATAGGGATATAATCTTGTTGAAACCTAAAGTACCTATTGTATAAATCAGGTATAGCGTAGGATTCAAAACTCAAGATTCAAGAACTTGTTTTTGAAAGTTTGTCTCGCATCATTATAAAAAGGTCTTAATAATAAAGGAAGAAAACTATCAAGGTTTATCCTTGGAAGGTTTTAAGCCTGCTCAACTTTTCTATCCTTCTGCTATCAGGGAGCATTGTATGGTAAAAAGGTATTATAGATTCTTGGACGAAGCCAACTTTCCCCGTTCTTCTCTATCCAGCTAGCACTGCTAGATAGCTACTTTTAAAGCCTGCACTTGTCAGCCCTAATTTGGGAAGAAGGACGCCGTATTAATTTTTAATGAGATCATCTCAATGCCGAAAATTCAAGTGTGTACTTTCAAAGAAATATTTCCGGCCGTATTAGTCAAGAAAAATTGTTTCGAGGCACAATTTATTCAGTCGGTGAGTTCACATCTATATACTTTGTATGTTTGTAAACTGCAGTTTTTGAACAGTTTCATTATTGATGCATTGATGCTATATTTAATTTATTAGATCTTGAAATTTTAATAGTTGCTTCCTGGGGGAAATCCGTTATTGCGGAATACTTGACCAAGATACCGGGCTGAGTCCTTTGACACTCGAGTTAAGTTTGGATCCGTAAAATTGATGTAATTTACTCCGAATCGAACCCTATTAATTTAGGTTTTTTGTGTTAACATTTTTAAACTTACTATTTGAAAGAACTGCAAAATGAATCTAGAAATTTTGTCTGTTGACTTACGTGTATCCGGAGTTCCATTCAAACTATCAAAAAAAATTGAAACAAAATTATCATATTTTAATTTTACACTTATTTTTGCTTTGTTAATCACAAGTAATGTACACTTACGTTGTCTACCAAAGACCAGGCAGCGTATCCTTTGACATTCACTCCATCAATCTGGGTTTTAAAATGTAAAAAGCTGCATGAAACATTTCAAATTAGCCTTATTATTGTGTTTTCTCGATATTATCTTTGTGTAAATACCTTGACAGCCTTAAGCATCTCATTAATGTACTTTTTGTAGTAATCAAGCCTCTGTGGGTCACTGGGTCCCGAATAGGAAAAGTCAGCCCAGCCATTCTCAGTCACATAAATTGGCATGTTATTATATTCCATAGCCATCCATTTTAAGATTCTTCGCAAGCCCCATGGAACCTGGTACAGCCAAGTTGCCGCAGCTAATGTCAAAATTCAACATATTTAATCATGATTAAAACATGGTACATTTTGCCATCATGTAGTCGTACTTTTTCGAAAGTAAAAATTAAAACCTTGTGGCCATTCGGGATCTTTAAACTGATGAGCCTCCGGATCACCATTAACTCCTGGGGCTCCACTATATCCATGCGTAACATAGGAAGACGTGTAATGATTCAGTCCATAGAAATCAGTGCTGCCTGTATTGTCGAATACATACGAATATCATTTTCTAAACTTCGACAATTCGATTCTTCCACAACAGACAGTTCAAGTAAACACTGAAGAGCATAAATGGTAACCTTTGATGATTTTTGTCCAGTTATCATCAAACGACGGCAATCGGGAATGATCCAAGCCTTCTTGTTGACTTTTTCTATCAACGTATTCCCTCACAATAGCAGGATATTCTCCAGTGTGAATTGGATGAGCAAATAGACCGTACTAAATTAGCAAAAATGTTAAACAAAAAAATAAGCGGACTGGCAGTATATGATACTACATAAATGATTTTTGTGCAGGTATTTGCAAAAGTTTTATTTTCGTACCCTAAACTGCATGAGTCGATGAGATGCGGCAACATCTGTGGCATTATTTCCGTCAGCAGGTTCAGCCCAATCACTATTTAATGTAATTCCAACAATGCCTTGCTGATCAGTTTTGAATTCAGTCTCATAAATACGGTAACTCAGTGCATGGGCCTTAATGACGGTGTGATGGCATTCGTAATTACTTGATGCCTGAATATGAGGGACAAAAATTGTTTTCACTTGCACTGCAGTTGGTTCAACAAAAATGACAATTTAATGGTCTATCTTGAAGCTCTGAAAATACCTCAGTGAATTGTGGGTATGACCAGTCAAACCAGCAGAAAACCTGGAAGAAATCACTCAGGATTATATTATTATAAAAATTTTATTTTGTATTTTTTGCTTTGAAAACCCTTTAAAAATAAATGGCTGTCTTACATATGGCTCGTTGAAGGTGATCCAGTGCTTGAAAAAAGACAAAGGTAATTTAATTATGGACTTGAATTGCATGAAATTTTCGGTTAGTGTTAATTTTTACTCGATAGTCCTTATGCAGGAAGCCAAGCTTACCTTAACTCGATCTCCAAAGTTGTCGTATGCAATTTGAGAGTAATTTGCAAATAAGTAGGCAAGGTTTTCATCATCCCAATAGCCAACTGTGTCCACCAAATGTTGAGGCAAGTCCCAGTGAAAAAGTGTAACAAACGGGATGATTCCATTGGCTAAAAGTTCATCAATTAAATTGTTGTAGTAGTCAATCCCAGCTTGATTGACAGTTTTAGTGGTGCCGTCGGGCAGGATTCGAGCCCAGGAAAGAGAGAATCGGTAGAAATCGGCCTGCGTTTTACGTTAAATTGAGATTGTATTATTTATAGCTTTTCCAAAAATGGCGCATAACGTAACTTGGGAAAAAAATTGTTTTTAAACTATTCCACGTACTCCAGAGTTTTTTAAAAGCTGAACATCTTCCTTGTATTTATGGTACGAGTCACAAGCTACGTCTCCTGAGCTTAGATCAGCAATCGATTCCTGATTTGTGTGCACTAGATGATCCCAAATATTTTCTCCTTTCCCTATACATCATAATCATAACATACTATTTACCCGACTTTAAAATCTATTGAATATGTTTAAGCTACTTAACCACGCATGATTTTGAATTACCGTCTTCATTCCACCCGCCTTCAATTTGGTAACTGCTCGTAGCGAATCCAAAGAGGAAGTCCTCGGGGAAAGTATCATAGTAAAAGTCATCCCGTCCTGACTCCTCTCTGCCCAAAGCAGAAAGAGAATTAGGAACACTCACCAACAACAAACAAAAAGTGAAAATTCTTAACATGTTGGAAATTTATTTTTTATGCGCTTATTTTTCACTCCCACTCCTCGGTCGTAAGAATGGATCTTCATCGTTTGTGGCTTTTAAATACTATTATGTAAAATAATGACCTTGTTATTTTTAAAATACGTCAAGATAAGAAAATTTAGTCCCAACATACGCATACATACATATATATTAAAACTGTTATGTTGTAGGGATTGATAATCGTAGCCATAATCATAATCCGCACACAATCAATAATTCGGCATGCGACAAAGTTGAAACGCAAACAAACAAGTAACCTAGATAAAGATATTCTGCCTATAATATTATGAATAAAAGAGAAGGAGGGGATTCGGGCGGATTTTGTTTTAATCTGTGCTTGACATTTCTATCTACAATCCCTTTCTGATTTTGATGGATGGAAAGGATTTTGAGTGCTGAGAAAGAGCTTAAAAGTTATTTTGCCCATATCGGTGTAAGTACATGCACACATGCATACATGTATATTTACTCGTTACTAGAAATTATAAATTATACACCTTGGTTTATTTCACTTAAATTCATGAATTACTTCTAAATTTATAACCAACGAAAGTATAACTGCCAACTTCATAAAATTTTGTTTCAACTACTCTGAGATGGTTTCATTGATTATATGCCCAATTTTGTGGAGATCAGGATCATGTACTTATAGTCATAAGTTTTATAACAAAGGTTTTGCATGCGGCATTGACTTGAGAAATTTCATTGTAACCTCCGGCGGAGAAAAAGACATTGCTCTCATTTTCCTGCTCATTAGTTTTTACAGTTTATTTACCGTTTCTATTTATATCGCGGGCTTTGACGTGATCTTTCCACAATACTATTCGTAATATAGACACCTCTATGTTCAACCAAAGTTGAAACATGTGATATTCATGAGGGGAATGGGATATTATTATTATTATTGTTACTTTGTTGTTAATACTGTGTATACGTATGTACGTAGCTATGAACTTTGTGTCTCTAAGTATATTCATGCGTTGTAATCCTGCGTTCCCGGTTGTTTGCTTTCGGCGGCAATAGTCCGATATACCTTTTAAAGTTTACGCAGTTGTACGTTACACGCATTTGCTCTGAAATCTGCGGAAGAAACGAGATTACCTTACCCAGTGAATAACACGAAAGCTACTTTGTAGAGGGAATAAGGAAATTGAACTCTACCACTTTCTTTTCTCTGTTCCATTTAGTTGGACAAGGGAGAAATTTCCCATGAGAGAAATGTCCGTAATTGAATCATGAACCAAGCATACACACATGCATGTACTGCATGTTAGAGTAGGTAGGTATAGTAGCTAATCGGCAGTAGTGTAGAATGGTGCTTTTTGACGAGATTTTCTTGCAACTCATGCCTTTCTCTTTGGCTCCACGCACAATGATTCACTAAGACTTTGGATGCATCTAACTTATTACATTACTTACTTTGGTACTTTCTTTTGACTTACCGTTGATTGAGTAGACGTTAAAAGTTTCGGAAATTATAATTCAAAATAATCAGCGATAAACGGCTTTGCAAATATAAGACCTTTCTTCTCTGGTATTTGAAAAAAAGAATTTTATACCGATGGATTGCAAGCGCATAAAAAAATCAAATGATCTCCAATTTTTCTTCACTTTGCTAAATTGTTTTAGAGTTAATTGCGGTTAACATCAAAATACTTGCTGTTTTTTGCAGCTTACTTAGGAATGATTTTCTACCAGCTAGCACAAAAACGCCAAATACTCAAAAAAGTATAAAGCATTTTTTTCCGTAGGAATTTTTTAAATGCCCTGCAACGAACCAGCTTGTAGGCATAGAGGTATATGTCTACATTATACATCGGTGCCAACATTTTTGAATGCAGAGGGCCATCGATTTTCCAAACATACATGTTGCATGTAGACACACAGAGTTATAAAGGAGCACATGAAGCAACTGCAATTAAGTTTGCATGCTGGAGTCCGGTAGAAAATCGGAGGAAAGTGTTGAGTAACGTTTTGAACACCTACAATTAAAAAGCGCTTAAGAATCCGTAGACACGCCCCTAGCCAATCAAAATTGTTATCAGATTGCCATTAGTCCTCTTTTATAAATTCTTAATTAAATGTTTGACCTCCTCGGAACTTGGAATAACTCACACGGCTTAACATACCTTACATTTAATATGGAATTCAATCTTCATAAAAAACAATGAAATCAGGTCATTACTTATAAACACATGACATACAATCGGAAGTTCACAAAATATAATGTTGTATTCAGTGTGGAGAATGAACCCCCCTCTCTTTCCTTGGTTGTAGCCTTGGGATTGAAATTCCGCTTAAGCTAAAATTGTAGCCACTTTCATGAAATAGCACTACTGGCTTATTGTACGACAGAACCAGTTTAGGTTTGACATTACACAATACAGGATTCCGGAATTGCGTCTTTTAGCTCAGCTGACATCGATTACTTGATGTTTTAAATTGGATGTGCTTGAACATTGAAATGAATACTGACACTTCCCTTAAGTTTGAAGTTGACATTTGGAACAAAAGCTAGTGTATATACATATTGAACGGTTATCGCATTTTGATCTGTCCCGAACATCGAGCAAGGTCGATCGTGAAAAACTGAGCATTTCACTGATCTGATCAACATTTGCATCCTTTTTACAATTCTATGCATAATACACTATACATGCAGAAAATGCGACGCGAGCAAACTTTAAGGGCAAATGCACCATTTTTACTGGGATGAACACTGGACGATGTTCAGTGAACATTGATGATCGAAATTGAATTTGCATCAACTTGAATTTACTCTGGGCGAGAAAAGGGAACGAACCATGAGCCGGAGTGACTTTTCAAGTTCATCGATGTGATGGCCTCTCCTCTTACTTTTTAATTTAATCGGTAGGCTTTAACTTTAAACATACATAAGTCCCTGATTAAAAGAGAGATCGTTAGCTAGCGTATTTTGTCAGCAAGTAAAAGATCATGAAGAGGCTCAACTTGGACACGGTCCTCCTCCTGTAGAATACTAATCTGAAATCCAGATGCGAGCCTGACGTCTTTTAATACACTAAAATGCGAGTTTTACCCTGGAGAAGCTTTTGAAATGCATCCTGAATTTTAAGCACCGCGTTCCTAGTCTTTGTATACATATTATTTATAAAACACAGGGCTAGCTATTGGTAAATAAATAAATAAATAAAACATAAAACGAAATGATTTGAAATTGATTCAAAATCAATTTTCAAAACACACCAGAAGCATTTCATCCGCGGCTAAAAACAGGCAGTAAAAGCAATGCCAGCAAGCAGCTTTCTTCATGTCCATGGTACATTTTGTCTTCAATAAAGAATGTATAATAAATAAAACCATGCACAAACGTATGCATACGTATATGTACAGTTTTTTATTTATGTATACATTCACTTTTTGCCATAACTTTATTTGTAGTCTCAACGTAAGCTTGAGACTCAAGAGAAGACTCTGAAACTGAAGCTGGATCTACTCCAAGTGTAAGTGACAATATTATTCCCCATTACTTTTATGTATATTACACGCATTTACAAGACGGGTCCAATGTATGTATCTAGTATTATGTACATGTCTGAAATTCAGCTATCTTCACTTGTACAAGCAACTTTGGATTTGATTCAAAAACAGTATAAAAACGATAGGGAGAAAAAAGCGGAGTTATAAATCTCTCTTGTGTAAATAACACGAGATTATGGTCCATCAAGAAGTGGGCGTGATAAAGCATGACCTTCTCCCTTATAATGCATCGGTTGGCAAGAAATAGATGTCGGTTTTTTTAAATTATCTGAAAGCGTCTATAAAGTCTCACAAGTTCCATCGATGGCACTGTTTAGTAAATCTTAGGAAACAATGCATGGTACATGTTATCACAAGAAACTAGCTTGAAAGGTGAATCTGGTAATGTACGATATGACATACGATCTTGCTCCTATATAGTGATTTTGAAGATAAAGCTGATAAAGTTGCATAAATGTAGCATCATCCATTTCTTGCCAACCGATAATATAATTACAAGGTCTAATTGTACAATACATGAAAATATTTAAAGCGCGTATTCGAGACCATCTATTACATCCACATTCACAGAGTCAAATTAATTTATAGAGAACGGAAGCAAATATTATATGTTGCGACCAGTAATAACTCAAGTTTTAAGGAAAGAGATGAAGCGGCCATTGTCTCGGGGAAGATTTATGAGGCAGTCGCCTTCGTGAACTCCGTTTCCCACTGTTGATTGTGCGAGCCGAGGTTTCCGTGGCGTATAAGTACATACAGCATACAGGCGTTGTGTAGCTCCCCCTTTTTTGGGTGACAACTTTGGTTATCTTCATTCTACCAGTTGCTTACATTTTCCATTCAGATTTTCAAACAAGTAATCTTAGGATTAGTAGATTTTGAATCAGTTTAACTACATATCGTCAATCGCTAGATTTTGTACAAAGAGAAACTAGTTTTATTAAAATACTCTTCTTATTACAGATAAATATTAAATAGCAACAGAAATTCCAGGATATTTACGTCTTTCCCGCTTGACCTTTGTTTAGGAAAGTTTCTTTTACGGATATTAATATGGAAGATTAATGCAATCGTGTCATTTTGAGTTAAACCCGAGTAAAACGGAAGAAGCAGACAAGCGTTGATTTCATTCATTCATTTATAATGTGATACCCATAAGCGTGCATAGTCATGGAAATGTCACACTTTCTCCCCATAATCACAGCAGTATGCATATTTGTTGTACTTTTTAGGCGTAGACCTTTTATCAGTGCCGCTAACTATAATAAACTAAAGACAAAAGAAAATATTCATAAATTCCATGAACTAAAGACAAGCTTTTACGTTGATACCAGGATTTCATTTCTTCACTTAGATAAGAGCAAAGACAGTTTGTAAAATCAAAGAAAGCGTTAAGTTACTCAATACTATTTGATACATACGTACATATTTCAAATATTGCCATAACTTTTTGACGGTAATATCAACTAGAAGTTTGAGTGAGCTTTCTTCGTAAAAATAGCTGTTTTTAGCCACAATAATCAAGCTTAATTCAAAGAATTTCACATGACCAACTTAGTTATGTAAATGTGGAGTTTCAGGCTATCTAATATTGCCATTTTGAAAAAAATATCTTCAATTTTATCTTGTAGGTTAAATAATATATTTTTCCTGGAGCAAACATTTAATGCTTAACCTGTTTATTTTGGTGGTGTAACACGGCTTTATGTACTTACAAAAAAGAATAGTTCAAGCATTTCCAACCTTTTTCATTGCCATTTAATCATTTCCCCCAAGGCTCGGATTTTCATCTGTCATTGGAAAATTTAGACTATGAAGAACTATGCACGCAGAATTACTATCACAACCCTAGACCCCTATCTAAATCCAATTTATGTTCCAATTGAAGTAGGAAATAGGAAGATTGTATTCAAGGGAGAATATTTATTTCTTTTTACAGAATGCAGAAACAGGCACAACCATTTGCAAAGGCTCTGTTAAAATACAAGGCCACAGAGTTTTGGCATAAATACACCACTAACAGCAATGTATTAGTTGCTAGTACAGGTAGTTATTTAGTCAAGTTTCTATACTGCAATTGCTTTCTCTTGTCATAAGGACTCTGAAATTTGAATCCCCACTTGAGCTTCTACTTGAGTAAAAAACAACACCAAGGGAATATAGCATAACTTATTCACCCTGTCTAACCGCCGTCATTCTAGTGGTTGCTGCTGTTGTCAAAAGAGATTCTGAAACGAACTTTGGCAATCAGATATAACCGCGGATGAAAGAATTGACGAGCAAAAGTAGGAAGAGCGCAGATTTTATAAGACGGGAAAATCAAACGGTCTCTTATTCCTTTCACTTCTCCTTCTCCGACAGACGATTGGATTTCATTTTTTGGGAAAGGGCGAAATGAACTAAGACAAAAGGGTGAAACTTGATACGAAGGGGAAATAAGGAAAATTGCTCCCTCTCCATGTACATAGACGATTCGTGGAACACTTCTCAAATTTCTATTTTTACCAGTCTATCTTTCTTTGTTATACATTTTCAATCGGTTCTTCTCACAGTTTGAGGAGATTCGTAAAGTCAAAAACTTGTCGCTTATCAATTTGCTGGTTCCTTTTACAGGAAATCAAGTCACTTTCTGTCTTTTGCTTTTATGTGTCTCTGAATGGAGGAAATTGTGGGAAATAAGATCTGATTGTACGTGTTGGCTTACACAGGATAAAGCTGCCCCTTTGATTCTATCCGAACCTTTAATCTTTCATATCAATGATCGTAAAATAGCAAATAAAATTCCAAAATCGCTTTCATACATATCAATACATATATGAACTTTCTGATTGAATTTTGTACACTCTTTTTATCATTGGGTACATCCTTGAGATAACTGCTGCAACAACTAGTTTGGACTTTTGTATTAAGTTATCTCCTACCTATATCTATTTGCAACTTTAGATTGTTGTTGTCTGAACAGTAACATTCTCCAAATAATTACTAACATAATTAATTACTTGACAATACCGTATTAAAGAGAGGTTTTAGTAAGTAATACATTTAATAAGGATTTCAAAAGAGGTTTTGCATAACTAGTAATAAAAAATGTCAGATTTCGCCTTCAGGGGTATTGCCGTCCTTTACGCGTGAAAAGTGCAATATTTGAAAATCAAGGCTATATTGTGCCCACTCAGAAGCAAACATATCAACCCATTGAGCATGACTTTTAAATAAGACCCATACTAAAGTGTGGCTCTTGTCTAGTTATG
>JAQIVE010000918.1:0-29691 GCA_034698285.1 Sminthurinus bimaculatus | reverse complement strand
CCACTCTAGAAATCGGAGAAATAATTTTTTCAGAATTTCGTCCTTTTGCGGTATACAGTATCTATATGAGACCTCTTCACTCCGGTACTTCTGCTATTCTACCTGCCCCCCTTCACTCCCCACCCCAAACATGCAAGGTTCCGGGGGAAGTATCCAATGTTATTTGGACGGTCAACTTTGGTGACCGTGAGCGACCTCTAAACATCAACCAATCGGGACCAAATTTTAAGGGTAGTTTTAGTGATCCAAAAGGAACGCTATGGTGAATTTGCTGGTTAAGTTTTCACTACTTTGTCTAAAATGAAATTTTCTAATATAAACATACAATGATTTATCCAGATTCATTTTTTCATCGCCTCATGAGACTCATGACTGATCAAGCCAATCATGGTTGAATCATTTGAGGAATTTGACTAGTTTTTTCATGTGCCCCTTGACCATCTTTTCTTTGTTTTCTTTCATTCCCGGATACTCTTCATAGGTAAATATATAGAGTATCTCCTGTAATGCGTATTTTTAGATTTTGCTAGGTACTTCAAAGAAAAATTGCAGTCTAATTTACGTGATGAGCTTTAAATTTTACAGATTCAAGATATCATAAAAGTATTGTAGTTCCATTATAAAACTTGTAGGGACAAGCGAGTAAAGCTCGGTATTTTAAGTCTTAAACTGTTGAAGACGAGATCTATTAATAAAAGTGATCTATCATCACTTTCCTATTTTGGCTTCTATTTCATCATGACCACTGCTTTGCGCAAAAAATGTTTACCCAAACAAAAGGAATAAGAAGTAGCGGAAAGTTTTGCATTTATGATCGTAGTCATGATATTTAACAATTATGCCAAAGTTCCCCTACTTTACTTTGGATTCTAGAAGATTTCAAGATACAAATACATGTATACGATTAATTTACAAATACACGCATGCTTGTACAATAGAAAACACTCTTTACATAATGTAATGGAGATCGTTATGTAAATTTGTGCACTATTTACTGCGCCAAAGAAATTCCATGTCTATTATTCATATATTTGATATTACGTGGAAAATTATTGTACATCCGCTTAGTGAACGGAGATCAAAAGAAAAAAAATATTAAGGAGTGACTAGTGACGATGTTGTTGGTACACTGTGTATTCACAAGTAAGTGTATCTACAAGAACCATGCTTGCTAAAACACAGATATACCTACATATTTTGTGATCTAATTGTCCGAACAAAACACTGCTGACAAGACAAGAGGAAAACTGTGCATTCATTCATTGACATCTGATGGTAATAACTGATCAACTGTTGAACAGTTTGCGTGCCCATCTTTTTTTCTACTGTTCGTAATTGAGAAAAAACTCACTTTTAACGTCTACGTTTCTACAGGTAGCTCACTCGAGCATTTACGTGTATGCAAATTTTATCCACTTTTTAGCTCCTGGTTTTTGCTCCTCAAATCTCAAGGTTTAGTTCTTTTCCCACTACTAATGAATAGGAATAGAATATCTACTAATTATTAATTAGAAATTACAAAATAAATTGAGAGAAACCATGCGATGAAATGTGGGTTCATTATATTGAATTGTTTTGCAAAAAGATACATTTGAACGTTCACTAAAAACAACATAATATGTAGAACAAATGAATGATCATTGATCACATGAAGCCTAAATAAGGCTTAATTTTAATTTACTTTTGCGTTTCATATTTCATAAACTAATAAATGTAGAAAATTACGGAGAAAACTACCGTAATTTGTAATTTATAAAACCAGTCAGTAACATTTTTATTCCTTTTTGTAAAACTGCATTCTGAGTTCTGAGTAATATATTATATGGGCATTAATTAAGAAGTAAACATACAGTATACAGTCATTAGCATTTGTTCCTTGCTCTTGCATTTATTTCCAGGAATAACAGAACATTTTAATCACAAACCACTTTCAATTTCAAACCTAGATGCACAAACTATAACGTAAATGCATTCAAAATGCACAACAAGTTTATTTACCAGCATAACCAGAAATTCGCAATGAAACTGATACAAATTACGGGTGGAAATATGGAAAGTGACTAGTATTAGTTCACATGTTCTGATTTTGCTGCAATTTAGGGGAAAGAACTTGACAAACAGACACGTGTAGAATGTGTGCCTATCGGTCTACATATCTTTGTATGCCAAATAAAAAAACCGCCTCGTAGTTTTTGGAGATTTTTTATACGGTAGTAAAATGCGTGTAAGTATAATTCTACATCGTGTGTACATATTTATTGAGGCATATGGAACAATCTATAGGAGGAAGATATAACATTTATATAATACTTTGACTAATCGACTGTTATAAGCAGCTACATGTGTTTCGAGTGTGCATGCAAATTATACATTGATTGTACACGCGTTTTGGTTGAAAATGTTGTAAAAAGATTAAACACAAAATGTAAACCTCCTACCCAATCAGCATGCCTTCACTCTTTTTTCTAAGCCAAGATTAGGCAGCGATCGATTTTATAAATCCAAAGAATATAGGAAGGAAAACGCAACAATTGAATTTAACTGACAAGTGAACGAAGAGCTTAATTCTTTACAATAATTCAGCAGATTCGTTTATCATTCATTCAAAACCGTAAACACGTGTACCATTTTATATGCATGTATTCAAATACTCTGCTACTCTAAAGCAGTTATAATGTGTACACTATCTAATTTTGATACTATTACGTCATCAGACGATATTCTGTATCTATCTATGCATATATACACGATGTAGCTATAAATTAGTTAAATTATGATACACCATCTTTTTTGGAATCACGATCAAGAATAAAACACACACATATGTAATATGTATAGGTGTTAAGTGTTAAGGTTTATATTCTATGGAAAAGACAATGTTTAATGAGCTTACATCCGTTTTCTCTGCCGCTGCCACCTTGTTCGCCCAGAGCACATACACACAGAAGCACCGAGTCAGACTAAACAATTAATTGTGATTGTGAATGAAAAATTACACGCCCTTGCAATCGGTAACATGTTATGTGTTATCTGTAGATGAATTGAAAAATGTACGATGCTCTGTATTTACACAAGTTACGTGGGTTTGAGGGAAAAAAGACAAGAAAATGGCTACTTTGACGCACATAACACCAATTGGTTTCACAGTACGTTTGCCTTTATTTCGTATGTATGTACAAAAATGTACGTAGACTTGTACTCCTGTCTGTCTTATCATTTATTGCCTTCAACTTCTCACATCACAATTTCAAGACTGCACTCTTACATTTAAAATATATAAAAATTGAAATACTTATCTTGGAATCATTATGATTGAAGATTTCAAAAACAAACTACGGAGCTGCTGCACTCATAATCTAAACACCTTTCCAGACAAAGTCTCGCAATTATGGATTATGATTGCGGCAGCCGACACGGGAAAAGACTAGGAAAATACTGCGGACACAAGAAGTATTGTAAGCACCTTGTACCTTATGCGTATGTGTATTGTGTACATTGTACATGATACATCGGAAAAAACGAACGCTGTTGTAAAACTTGTTTGCAGTTTGCAGATTTTCGCAGATAAGTTTTTTCCTCGGTTGTTTGTGAAAAGTGTAAAAACTGAAGCACGTGTCTGCTGTTTCTGGAATTAGAAAAACTGGTGAAAAGTAGACAATAAAAGGAATTCATTGTAGAAATTCTAGGCACAAATTACAAATGGAAGAAGCATTCAAAATGTAGGCATGATCTGAGATTTCGAAATCCCTGTCTTAAAAGCATCCCAAGTTTTTCAAGTACTCCAAATCCTTTTTATTGTGATAAACAATCGACATGCAGCTGCCCTTGAACTATAATGGATAATTAGTAGTAATCTTTTATGCAGTTATTATGTACAGTTTAATTGACAAGTTGCCATTTTCATACGTGCCAAGTAGAATTTTCCCTCGTCGAAGCACATTTTAATACATATGTACACCGGTGTTGAAATAAACGTTAATATCTTGTAAATGCAGTAGTAAGAAGAATTAATAATTTAATCCAAGCTCAAAACCAAATTGTTTTCATACCTTTTTATGTTCAAAGAATGTAAGTACTAAATACGATGCATCATGAAAACAAAAGGAAAATCAAGTCACTTGTTCTACACATACTTAAAAATGAAAAATGAGTACAATAACAAATTTAATTGCATAAATTGTTAAGATGATATACTTATACACAGAATAATTAGTGTGACATTCAACGTTTACTGCTTATTATGCGAAATATCTGCATCAGGATCTTAACTAGCAACGCATTATCTTAATGCTCATCATAATGAAATGATTGGCAGGTATCGCACTAGAATTGATCTTTAAAGTATGTTATTACTGTTTTTACGCTCCTTACAAGCTCATCTTTTTCGTATCATTTCTTAACTTAACTTTTCCTTTTACTCGGTAGCATCTTCAATCTTCATATTATTCATTCATCCTTTTCAACAGTAACACTCACGATCTTGTGTTTTTAACTCTTTAGTGCATATCATGCCTGTAACTAATAACTGTCATTAAACCATCAACAGTAAGCCGAAAGTTTTCAAATAATTTGTTTTTAAATAGATATGTATTTAGCTTAAGACTGCATAGGTTCTGTATAATCAGTTTTTCTCCTACAGCTAAAACATACCCAATGTCAGACTCAAAACATTTTTGTAAACCGGTGTTAAAATGACTTCAAAAATTTTGGTCTAACTGATACTAAACAAAAACGTTAAATAAGCAGACAAAGGGCAAAAAAGTGAGAAGGAAAAAAATCTGCACATTATCAACATTTGATATGTGCATGTACATACATGCACACGCATTTTCAAGTTCTTTTTTATTATTCCATTGTAGTTACTATAACTAAAAGTAATAGTAATAGAAGTTAAGTATACACACGCACTTGAGATCTGACGCTGTATTATTATTTTGCTACAAGCACAATACATAATACATAAACACGCGAGACAACAGAAACGGAGAGTATCATAAAGTAAAAGTGAATCACAATTGTATGTATACACAAGTAAGAAAGGTCAATGTAAAAGTACAAGTGTGAGTTTGTACCACTTGAAATGCTATAAAGAACATCAGATTTTGGGCGCTTAGACTCTTCAGATTATTAGATTGCCATTTATTTTTATTTTACGACAAAGAGTACAACGACAAACGACATCAGATAATAGAGAAACGAGATGAGCACATTTATTTCACAACATAACCCTCTCTTTTCCATATAATGTATTGTTAATCTCATTGAAAATAACCCTAGACATCATAAAAACGAGACGTAATGTCACTAATGATTCTTTGACTAAGGAGACAGGGCACAATTTTATTATTACGATTTAAATGCAGTTAGTATATGTTCATACGTATTACGTATTGCAATTGTAGTAAAATGAAGGATGATGAACAAAGAAAAGTTTATTGTCAAATTAATATAGTTTAGTTTACTGCTCACTATAGATACAGTGCCATATCGAGAATAACATGTATTGTGAAGCCTCACCTCACCTTTAGCATCTCTCGCTCAAAGTACTAGAAGGACCTTTCTTTTTTGACTAAACCGGCGCATGTAATTTTAGGCATAGATTTTGTGTGCATAATGTACATACTACATACTACATATTAAGTACTCAAAAATGTATTATGTGTGATGTGGATTAATGTTTTGAACATATTGCTGCAGATATATGTATCTAGAATATCTATAAACGGTATGTATTTGTAGCAATAAAACTGTCTTTAGCTTCCCCACAATATAAACTGCTCATGTACATGCACATATGTACGGCCCAAACGATTGTACAAAGCTATGGGCACACTCATAATCATGGTAATTATTATGGTTACAGCTCGTGTGGTATGATTATGATTACATTTTGGTCTCAACGTAATTTTTATTGGACTTATTGAATACATAGCATGTCCCTTATTTGTTGTATAAGTACAACATACATATGTATATTATATGTGTACCTTGATATACAGGCACATTTGATGAGTTCAAAACTCTTTTCAACTCTCAATTAAATTTAGTCACCGTCATAGCCATACATAAGAAAACTATAAAGAAGCTGAAAAGGAGAGGAGAAAGAAAGAATGAAAGGGAACGGCAAAGAAATAAAAAGGAAATATCTATGGATGTTGAGAAAATAAAAGTGCGTTAGTCTTTTCGTTTTCATTATGTGTATATGTATGTACGTATATACAAGTTGTATCTGTATGCATAATTTTGCACACGTACATACATAGTGCTCACTATGTATGTAAAACTCGTGGTTTTAGTGTTCATTTGTTTGGGTTGACGTGCGTTTAACACTGTTTAAAGTCACGCAGAGAGAGAGAGAGAGAGAGAGAGATTTCAAGTATAGAAAATACAAACGTATGTGCGGGGATGCTATTAAAGCTCATCCATCGCTTAGCGAAGTATGTAACCACTAGGTAAAATGAATGGATGATGCATTCGTAGATGCAGGATAAAGATACACACACATAGACTCACATTAGGTATTACTGATTAAAAGCAAGTAGAAAAGTTAAGAAGTTTGTTTGCGAGAGGAAGGCAATAATTAAGCGCGTGTGTGAGCACTGAGCAGGCCTTTCAAGAAGGTTTTGTTCACCAAAAGTTTACATTTGTGACGATCTGCTCCAGTAATACGAAATAATTACTTATTAGTGGCACAACAAACAAAAGGAGCCTCAGGAGCATTTTACTATGTTTTATGTACAAAATCAAAATCAACTTTACAGGATTTCGCTTCTTTAGCGTCACTTATACACACTCACTTTTACAATACAACAATGCGCACTATACTGCAGGTGCTTTGATTCAAAAGAAGGTTGAAATTTTTATGCATACAATGTACAATAGAAAAGTAAGAAAACGCATTATACCCATTTTTATCACAGTCGTACATACAATGAGTGTTTACTTTATTTAATTGAAATTTCCTTTTCAGTTTGAATTTGTGCTATAATACACTTAAAAAACTGCACATTGTTATGTATTGATGGTTTGTTTTACACAAAGGTGCTTCATTTAGTTGATTGAAATTTGTTCAGATGCCCCGTCTGTATGTTCATACGTTGCTCTTATTAGTTTTGTATTCTTCGAATTCTGTATAGACTCTTTTTTATGTACTGAGATGAAACGTTAACGAGCTGAAATGGAAAGGCATATAGTTAGATAGTATTTAGCAGTACTCAGCGTTGTAGTTCAATCCGACGTGTACTTTGTACATATGTTGTACGAGTGCCAAGTTTATGCCAAATTTGAGGTTGAAACCAACAATTTATAAAATTATCTTTCTGGATTACATATTTTACCCCGTTTTACCGTATGATTTATGACTTTACCACGTTTTAGAGTAGAGTATCTTAAATCTTGATGATACAGCATATAACGCTAATTAAATTTAAGTCGTGTAGCATATTCCTCCTGTTTGCAGTCTCGCTTGTGTACATTCTATACCTTTAGTAAAAAAAATATGATTTGCAAAGTTTCCAATTTCTCTATCCACCTATCATATGAATGAAATGAAAAGTCAACACTTGGCATCGAATTCGGAGGAAACAACAACAAATACATAGTTAGTTAATATTGCACATGGAAATGAAAGGGAATTTGCTTTATTTCTATGCATAATCATAATAAATGAACTTTATTCTTTGACTATGCAGTCTGTGTGAGCAGGAAAAGATTAGACAAATATCCTTTTACTTTTCATTGATAATGTAAAAACTCAGTCAGTCGGCCAAGATGCAAATTTGTGATCCGTACAATAAGAATTAAAGTACCGCACGGAAAAGAATATTGAGATAAACTTTCTCCTTCTTTTTACATACTTTAAAAAAACTGAACAAAGTTCTCAGTACAAAAGAATGTACTCGTCTTCGCTATTGCATTTGTTTTTTCCCTCAAAAAGGTAATTTAGTCTCCTATTTTCATAGATGAGTTGAGACCCTGAAAATCTCCATTCTCAACATTTATAATTTGCCTACACACTGAAAAAATTCGTAACCTGTTTAGTTTTGTATGCAGCTATGATTATAATTAGTTGACAAGCGACAATTTGATTGTTCCATAAGCCGAACGAGAGGTTTAACGTTTCATGTTGTTCCTGTGCATGTCATTGTATAACGGAGAGAAAAAGTAAAAAGTGTCGTTTTCCTCGTCACAAGTCGAAAGCTTCCTTTGAACCGCAGAAGGGATAAAAAAAACAACGTATATAATGTACACATTTCTTTGTTATTTAACTACTGCTATTATGTACAATGTACAATGAGCATGTATGGCAATCTCTACTTGTTATTTTGTGCTTGCACATCAACGAGTTAAAATAATACTCAATTGGTGTTTATGCATCTATAGAGCCTTTTGAGACTCTTTGAGCTATGAAGAAAACCAGAAACAGAAACTTCAGAGAGAAAAAAACCGTCAAAACAAAACAAAAACAAAAGCCGCACGAGAGTTGACCTTTTGAACGCAGAGAATTGAGAAAAGGACACGAAAGTGTCACTCTTATTATTGACTTGAAGCTTGAAGGAACAACTCCAATTCCGTGAGTAGTGCTCTCCATGTTTGTCGCCTATTATTTTAATCCATTCTGATTACACAGATATTATCCAAATTCCTTGATTGTTCTTCCTGCTGCATTTTGTACCCTTTTAATGTCTATTGAAGTAATTCAGCTTACAGCGTTTCCCTTTTACCGTCTGGTTTCACTTTTCTCCTGTGTATATACTTACTACTTGCTTACAAGTTAGTTGTTAGCATTTTGTCTGCTAAAAATTTGAACAGTCACTGTCAAATGACTCATCGTAAATTAATTTAACTTGGAAATATTTTGTTTCCCATTATTCTTTTCCGTTTTATTGTAAATAATGATAATATCAAACGAGCAAAGATTGACAGTATCGTTTCGTGTTTTATGCAAATTGTGAATATTACAGTAAGTACTTAATAGTGGTGTATTTTTATACATAATAATATTCTCTAACGTCTTTTTACGAAAATACATATGGTACATAGTAATGTATCAAATTATTTTTAACTGTTTTATAAGCCAGACCTTGAATTTTGTTTCATTGTCTTGATAAAACGAGACAAGAAGGGGGAAAGGACAAAATGACAAAAATTACATGAATTCTTGAAGTGGTAATTAGCGTTAATATATCCATACACTTAACATACCTACACACAAGTTGACATTAGTTTACAATATAAAATACATCTGTTTGGATTTTGGAAGTAAATTCAGAGTTTCTCAAATGACGTTAAAAAATTGTCATATCATAATATTATTCATTGTGCATGAAATAATATGCCAAAAACCTTCATTCCGTTTAATGCCTTTTTTCTGCTCACCACAAATAAAAAAGGCCATATTTACACGATTTAAGGACTTTTTACGATATTGACTTTTAACTTTCAAGCATCGATAATCTGTCAATAACTTTTGAAAATGTCACAGTAGTTTTTGTATGCCTTATACATAATGTGTGTACGAATTGCAAATGTACATATGTGCATAGTTTCCACATGACGTAATACAAAATAACAATAATTATAGTGATCCATCTGTTAGTTAAAGACAATTGCCATATGTGCACATTTATGTGTGACTTTTGTTAGCTCCAAGAAGATTCAAGATGAAAATCGTTTTCCATTTACATGTGTATATTAAATATTTCAAGGGTTAGCATCAAGCTTCAAAAGCCTTACGGAATACCTGACTGACTGACAGTAATAATAATTAGAACTTTAGATTTTCTATGTAAGTATGTGAGTAATAAGCTAATTAAATCTCTATTAATATGCAGTAACAATGTGGCAAAATGTTGGTGATGGTGTGAAGATAAATTCCAGCATGCACATTATGCTGACGCTCATTTTGCTTATAGTTATCCTCTTATTCATAGTCAGCAGTCAACTACAATTGACTACAGACAAGAGGGTGAACATGCCATGAGAACTAATTGGAATTTCCATATTATCTAATGTCTACTGATGTACGGTAAAGTACATGCTACAACAGTGCTTATTACTTATGTACATGTACATGTATGTATGCAGAGAGCTCACACCTCACAACATGCATAAGAATCAATAAAAACATTGAAAAACTTATTATTTTGTGTGACTTATAAGCTGGAAGACGAAGCAGAAAAGAAGAAGAGGAAACATATTATGAATAGTGAATATATAATAATATTATTACCTATGTATATGAAATATTATAATTTTTGTGCACATATTTACAATATTAAAATGTGTAAACAAAAGTGACAAGGTCTGCAGTCTACACAGTTACAAATAAGAAAAATAATTTGAGAACAAGATTCTCTCTTACAAGGGGAGACATTCAATGACAGTCATTCGGTCGGTCGGTTCATCACGTGTGCGTCATCATCTTTCAAAAGTACACACAATGTATACCTTACTTACTTACATGCACACAAAAATGACAAAGACATTGATGAGACACGGAATACTCGACACTCACACAAATATAATCGTCATCATTTCATTATCAATGTGATGAAGACCAAAAATCTCAATATGAAACTCATATAATATTTTGTATTCAGTCTTTTCCCAGCATAATACACATGTATGTATACACATAAAATTACAATGGATGGAGAAGTAACTATGAGGATTATGAAGGTGGACAATAAACATGAATGGAAATCTTACGCAAAAATACGTAACAATATAGTAAATCACAAAATCATTCAAAAGTCTCTTGATTTGATAATAGTTATTCCATTGTTAATGCTCATTATTATTTAATTTGTGGACAAATTTCCTATCATAATGCTATTGTAATTTGTTCTTTTTTATCTGTCGTTACGTATTTCGGCCCCACTGCCGACTTATGTACTAATGCATCGATAAATGACGTGTTGTACACTATGTTTAGCATTTAGCATTAAAATGCTTAAGTGCTATAAATACAAATATACATTGAATAGAAAGCTTTTATTGATGCTTAATTGTTTCGTTTAAAAGTTATTTTTGTAAACTGCATATCTACCTCGTATACTACGAATGAAAATCAAGATTTTAGGGATTTCCTCTTATTTTTTCTCTCTTCAGTCTGTCAACTGTGTTGTGTTTTCTGTTGTTCTCTTAGCTGATTCGCACAATCAAAATCGACTAGTTAGAAAGGATTAGACGATTATTTTATTCTTTTGTACTTTTTACACGTGGGGAATTATAATAAATGCTGGATTACATCTTTATTTTGAGAGTTAATCTAAACTGCATGCATACATATAAACATGATACACATGCATACACGCATACATACTTATAGTTTATAGCTATATACTTGATTTGCACAGTGTAAGCATCAAATAACTTTATTGACTTGCATCTTAAATGTGGCAAATCAGTAAGGCACATAATATAGAAACACAATCCTCATTAAGTAATCAACGCAAATTAAGGATGTCATACAGCACAATGTAAGCTATTATCATATCAATCGTCGGAACAATTTGTTAAGTTAATGCCAAAGAATATCTGTCGATAAATTGTGTACATATTTTGATAATGAGGGTGATGTTCACAACCATAAGATACATACATACATAATGCTGACGATGCTGATGAGGATGAATCAAAGGATGGGTGAATGAAGGAAAAGATGACAAGCAGTCATAGTCATGGTATCTCTCTCTCTCTCTCTCTCTCTCTCTCTGTCTTTCGTTGTCGTTAGTTGGGAATTTATTTACAAGGTCTTTCCCTTTTTAAACCGCTACCCTTTCTGTTTCTCTCATATACATAGATTCATCACAAAACCTTTCCACGAATGTATAAGCATAATGAGTACGTCTGCAATTTTTCTCTGCCTTTTGTTGTCTTCCCGGACTCAGGCATTAGTTTTATAGTCAGAGCGAGGGCTGGTAACTTTTCACATGTAGCTACAGCATAAGGTCTGCTGGTATAAACTTTCGTACTTAAATATCTACACGTATAGGAAAACAGAAAAGTCTGCAATTGCGTGCCACAATTGAGCATAATGATGATGACGTTGGTGATTATTGTAATATGGGCTGATCCTTCAATCGGCATAGTCAGATTTTACGTGGAAACATGCGGAATTTATATATATATAGTTTTCGTCGACAGTTTAATGCAATTTGATGCGTGCCCGACAACTCTCAACGGGGAGGGAAGTGACATGACCGGAAACTCAAGAGAAGACTTTATACATACATACAATATAATGTGTGGATGGACATCCAACAGTGTAGGTGTTAATTGAGCTAACATTGCCATTCGAAACAAAACAAAGCAAATTAACTTCATATTAGGATGAATGTTATGTATAAATTTGTTCTCACTCCTCCATTCTCCTATACAAATTGCGAGCACGCAGGAATTTCCTATTTACATACATAAAATGACTAAGTCACTTTACCTTATAATACTTTTCCAATGACTAAGTATGAACCTGGAAATGGTATATTATGGAATTCAAAAAGGAAACTCAATACTTCTACAATCATAGACTTATGCATGTACAAAAGCAGCTAATGCAATTATTACACCTCAAGTTACAGCACATTATCCTGTTTTAAATGTATAAAATCGACGATTAAACTATAAAAATATTTGCAATGCAATTAAATCTCGCAATAATGAACAAATAGCCTTCAAATTTTTTACAGCTCATCTTACCCAAGTTCAACATTCAACTGTATCCAAATCTAATACAGTAGACAGTGCCAGGGTTACTATAAGAGCTTATTATAGCTTTATCCGAATTGCCTACATCATATTAAACACAGTTAAAATACCATTCACAAAGCCTATAATATTTTCCCAAGTTCACATTTTATACGAGGAGGGGAAACTCACACTCAATGGAATTAATGGAAAACAAGGGCTCAAAATTTTTTTTCTGGCCATTCATTTGGAAAGAATGTAAAATTCACGCTGAGATGAAACATCAAAATCAACACAAAAATCTGTAGTCTGAAAAAGGTCACATTTTAAATACCAAGTACACCAAGTTCACATCATCGATATAGAGACTGTATGAGAAAAACAAAAAACCAAAAAATTACTCTCGCTCTCTACCTCATCATACTATTACATAGGATTAATGAACGCCTAGCAGTGGTTATTACGAGTCAATAAGTTCATCAAGAAAAATTTTCAAGTTTTGAATTAATTACAGGAGCATGTAACCAAAACCAAGCAACAGGGGAAAAGGAGCTATACTCGATAATTTGAAGGAACAACAACAAAATTAGCTAATCGTATGAGCCATGCAGTGAAATTAAATTCAAATCCAACTACAATGTGCATGTGTATATGTATACATAATATACACAGAGGTGTCTATACCTACATGATAATTGTTGTGCTCTTCCACCGAGTAGTTTGTACTTCCACTTATATCATTTTCCCAAAGGTTTCCAATTACGTTGTCTTTGAACTTTGAACACAAAAAAGAGAAGTTTCGTTTTTGCCCTTAGTTTTTTTTGCAGAGGATCTCTGTTTTTTTGAGGCATCTTAACTTGATACTTGTGATATAGCAAAAAAAGAAACGGACATGAGAGAGAAGAAAACCACACACGCGGCTTCTTAAAGAGGAATATGATAATATATAGTATAGTACAATAAAATGCATACACATACAAAGTTACACAAACACAGTTTAGCAAGGTAGAGTGTGTGCATTGTGCATGTTCGTAAATAAATAAAGCACATCATGTGCATACCGTTGAGCATGCAAGAAGAAGGCCCAAGACCTCTGGGATCACCGAGACAATCTTGCTACCTTTACCTACTAGTTCATGGTAATTAATCCAAGCCTAATAATCAACTTGAGTTTGTGCATTGCTTATTTTCCTGCCGATTGTAGGTTTAGTACTTTGACTCCTCGATATTTAACAATTGCAATATACATTTTTTGTAATTTAAAGTTAACACATAGGTAGAGATAGGCACAGACTGACAGAAGAACAGCTTCAGCTGCATATTAGTGTTGATACTCAAACGATTTCACTTGTTGTCCTGTAATAGTTTTAAAACTTTGATGCGTTGTTTGATAAGTAATTGACGTTTAATGAATACTGTAAGTGAAGAAAAAAGTAAGATTTTTGTAAACCTAATAGTATCCATATGCTTACAACTTATTTATAACAGAAGAGAGTAAAGTTACTGTACTATACAGACTGCACGATAGACAAATATATACAACTAAAGTCAAGCGTAATACCATTAACATCATTATGTTACACATATGCAATATGTATATAATATTATTATATGAAAAGGAACCAACGCCAAAAAACATGTACCTACTCATGAGAAATGGTCAGTGGAGCAGTAGACAGTCCACACAAGTTTAGCAGTCAAACATATAACACCAGTTTAAAAAACCTAAACTGCATACACACAAACCATTAAAATATATAATAATATTATAACTGTAGAAAAACTCCTACAAAACTTTTCTGGTTCTTCTCCAATGGCCAAAAAGGTCTTTATGAAATTGCTCATCCACTCGTTCCTCTAACTAAACTATGTTTTGATACTTGAGTCTTGGTTTGAGTGTGACAGTGCTGTGAAGAAAGTCCATACCATATCAAATCAAATTTATACATAATACAATAATTACCAAATACCAACTACAAACCATTGAATATTGTCCTGAAAATGCTTATACATATAGAAGCAAAACAGTTGGTAGTCCAAGTTACATATATTCCATTTCCAAATAATAAAGTTCGTTTTCAAAGCCCTCCCCACAGAAATCGACGATTCTCTACAACTGCCGAGTCCGACCTTGTATGTATACTGTAGGTGCAGAATATGAAAAGCTGGTCACAAATTTCCCGACTCGCCAAAACATATTGAGTGCGTAGTTAAAGAAGTGAATTTATTGACATTATACAAAAGTAACTCTACTTTTTGGATACGTCTTTATCTACACTCTTTATTAAATATCTCATGTTTTGAAACGGAGTGCAGGTATTAATTGTCTGTTATATATATTGTACTGCATAATTGTATGCATTGAAGTTCATCGAATCTTTATGAAATTTGTCATGTAATATTCTTCACATGGGGCTGATTGTATAAATGTGAAGAGGACAAGTAGAGAAAGAAGACACAATACAATGAAAGATATACAATGGTTTTTTCTTCGTCTCCATTTCTACACATGCTTCATCATACATTGTAGAATTATTAGCATGTGGTAAAGCCAAACGCCATTTACAGATGCATATGTATATATATTTACATTGATAGTAACGCAGTAGCATGTTTTCCATAATTTGAAGTGTATTATAACAACTTTATATCTATTATGTATTCAATTGATTGAAAATCCATGAAACACAATCATAATAGTATCATTATCAAGCATAATTTGTGTACAATTTGTATAGAGACTGTGTACTTGTCACTTTTGTACATGCTGTATAATAAACTATTTAGGCAGATGTAAAAAAACATCGAGTCGCTCCTCTTCCTCTCTTTCTCTTTCTTTTTCTCTCTCCTTTCAAAGGGTCGTCCTCACTTGCTTGCCTCAAAACTCAGACACCTCACCTATTGAGAGAATTATTTCTAATAATTCATCCAAGATGTGTGATCGATTGACGTGTATTAATTAAGCATCACCACTTCACTTTCTTGATTCTTCGTATTCTTCTCCTTTTTTGCACATTATATGCATATGTTCTTCTCATTAACAGACTGCATTTTGAATCCTTCACTCTCCCTTTAACGTATACCTATCCCTAATACAAATTACAAATGACTGGAGGTTCAACTTGAAGAGCATTGAATATTTTTGTTTTTTTTCTTTAGTGAAAAAACGCGTGAACGTGAGCCTTAAATTATAATTTCTCATCCACTAAATATTACTATTATAATAATTTACTATGATATGTGTGTGTAAGTGTGTGGATAATCTGTATATACGTTTCTTTGTTTGTTTGTTGGGTCTGTCGTCTGTAAAACTCTGCTGTGCACTTGCTCTTGGTTCTTGGTTTTTGGTCGTGAATATCAGCAGTTTGTGTTATGCTATGCTCATGACTTTTTGGTAGACGCAAAGGCCCTTGCCTCTAATCGTAGGTAGTAGGTATTCCTCATCTTTTGCTCAGTAGCCTTAACACACTCAAGTTGCTTATTATTGATGCTTGACGTTGATTTTATTTTCATTGAGCACCACGAGCCTCTGGCTGGCAACAACCGCTTAATTGTTCATAATACATATATAGCATGTATATGTATATGTAACACTACCTTATAATAGAGCGTAAGATACATATAGCTAATAATCACGACGAATACAATATATGAAAGGGAGAGAAAAATTCGTGTAAATTTATTTTCCTTGCAAATACACACAAATATGAACGTTTAACTATTTGTTGCCCTTTTGGTGTGGATATGTTCGTATACTTACATAAATGCTTAATATGTTTATAGTTAATATAGAAATTGAAATGATATAGAAAGAGAGATGTGAGATGAACGTGTCTTTTACAATAAATAAGTTTTCTTCATTTATAATTCAAGTTTTAACCATGCCTTATGAACTTGGAAATAGATAACATGTATATATGTACATATGAGTTTTTTACTGCTTTTCATTCACTGCTCAAAACTTACAATTACTATTAAGGTCTGTGTAGTTAGACATATTCCTATAGTTATTTACACCTTGCTCTAAGACAGGCAAATTTATATTACACTGTACAGAGTATAGATACATACATAGCACGTTTTGTAGTTAATAAATGATGAGGTAAATGGTGAGGTAAAAATGGTTAAAACATTGTATAAGGATAAGTATATAATAATATAAAGTTTCTTTCTCTTTACACACACCATGCGCGTTATTTATATAGATATTCAATTTTCCTTATGTTTTTTAGATAAAAGTATGTACGATGTACAAATTCTGGGTCATTCTTTATTTTATTTACTCTGCGTAATTTCAGGCTCGTTAATTTCCTTCCTTTGCAACCATTTATTTCATTTCTATTTTTAAATATAACTGGTATGTATATGCAGTGTGCATCTATCTCAATTCGATACAGAGTATCTATCTTTATTGCCGATTGTCTAATCGAATTTGTAATCCGTATCTGGTGTGAAATAGTTTATTAAAATTTTCCTCGTGTTAATTTTCCATACATGATATGACTACCTACTCTCATTTCATACATTATAAAGGCCAAATCTTTGTTTATGCTGAATTAATGCTGTATAAAATAATTGCAAGTAGATTAATCACGTAAAATATGCAAATTGGTCAAGTGTACTTACGTGTGGAGAGAATGGGGAAAGGAATATGGCATGTGCCTATTTTGATAAAAAATATAATAATAACCTTATATTCATATTTCAGGTATTATTAGGTACACATAAAAAATTTAAAAGTGTTGATCTGTTTGTTACACTTTGATTTTTTACATCTAATTTGTCTTTTTTCCTGTTTCATTTTGTTTAATGAGTCTACCGCAAACATGTCTAGTCGTAAATTTAAAGATGTGAAACATTTAGAGAGCTAGTATAGTTTATATAGTATAGTAGAATAGTTTATTCGGATTTGAGATCAATATGGATTTTGCAAGGTTTAATTGTCATGAGATTAAAAATGAGGCAAGTAAGGTTGATTGTCATATTACCGTGTATGTAGGAAGTACTAATAAACCGTTCTCGCATAAATATTGGTTTTGGTGTAACTCATAGTTGGCACATTGAGCTTTTTATATAGCAATTATGCATTCCTCATGAACGGGTAGGCAACGTAAATTAGCAAAATGAGTACAAAAGATGTCAATGCATGAACTAAATTCTCCATCCGCTTAAAATAAAACTGAGATTTACCATACATTTTCACCTTCAAGTTGCATAGTATAATAGAAGACTTGTTGGGAATTCGAGAAATTATGACTATTAACAATAATAACTTTGCTGTAAATATGCTTGCAAGAGACAATTCGCGATGATGTCCGCATAGGAAAAAGGAAACACTGACCACGAACGGACATCCGACATTGAGCCGTGGGGAATAATAAATTCCTACGAAAATCTGCATATATACACATTATGACTTTATTTGTTTGTTTTATCTCATTGTAAATTGTAAATTGTGAACTAATCGCATGCAGGAGAGCATTCCAATGTGCATAAGTCTGTATATTAATACGGATGTATCGAGGTTATTTTTATGAGTTTAACTTTTTATTCCCCTCTCACTCTCTCTCACTAAAGTCTCTTTGGTCACTGCTGGAATGACCGTAAATTATGTGCGCATTTTTTATTTTAATCTTTGATTCCATAATCTTTTTCGACTCCTAATCAGCGTAAATTTTTCTCAGGACTTTTATTTCATATTAAAATTACAATTTAATGCGATACATGCATACATAATAATAATGCCTATTGCAGCGAAAAATAAAGTCAAGAAGGAAGAAACTACTTGTATATTTTAATGGTAAGCTGGTACAATATATCTAAGTAAGGGTTCGATGGTTGTATACAAAGGATTTTTGCAGCTGAATTTATGCAATCAATTCTAATCAAACGGATCAGCGCTTTTTTAAAGCCACAGGACTTATTCGATGTTCAACATTATTTAATAATGAAATGTATCAAACCACACACACACACAAACACACGACCAGAATTTTTTGTAATCAGCAACGTAGTATAAGTACGAGATTTTGCAACAATTTTGAAGTCATTGTGCAATCTCGCTCTCCTTTATTCCCTTCTGCCTTTTATTTTCTTCTACTAATCCTTTTCATACTTGATAAAAAAATCTATAAAAATTTGAACAAATTCAGTTGGACATGAAAATTTCTAGTATTTTTCAAAATTTTGTCTCAACTCGAAAATACATTAGTACTGTAAAGCATAAGTTACTGATACCTCTGAAGGGTGAAGAGTATCCATAGAAAACTAATTAGACTAAGCATATGACATGACAATCTTAATTTCGTTTTGACTTGACCCTGGACGCTAAGAAATTTTGAAGCAACAAATGTAGAAAGGAAAGGATAAAGATTTCTTACCTCTATTGAGCATTTTGCAAAACCAGAGTCCGAAAAGTTATGTTTTTGTGTAGACACACACATAAATCCAAGTTAAAGATAGTCAAAATCCAATTTTTTTATGAGACACTGTTCAATAAAAACTTTGTAGAATTTTTGTTCCAATGTTATCACTAGTTGTTTGTTGAGTTCATGTAAAAAGGCGAGCAACACTTGGTTTTTTTAGAAAGAACACAAAAAAAGTCCAATGTCGTAATCGTAATAAAATATCCACAATCTACAACAACAATGTTAGAGCACCGAGTAAGGTACGTATAGTTCAAATGTCAAATTCAGTTGTAGATTTTGTAGCAAGTTACAGCACACCGTTCCGTTCACAGTACACAAAATATATAGTCAATCAAATTGATCGGACATAAATCAAGTCACAATTTTTGTCCTGTTTCACACTGACTATGTTTTTTAAAATATTATTTTAAAAATTAAAATCCAGTCCCAAAAGACACGTAAATACACACACACACTTGTTGTTTCTAGCCTGAGCTCTCACAGTTTTCCTTCACTCTAAACTCTTCATGTGAGGAACAATGGTACAAGATAAAATTTTGCAGTTTCTTTGAAAAATTTATTTTATCACCAGCAGTTGTACACTTTTCATTAAAATCTAATCTTGTACAATTTTTTCACTGCTCAGTCAAAAAACACAAAACAGACACTGTATTATGTAGACAGTATATAGATAGACCACGATGCACTGTGCAATGTACAGTTTAGGCTCAAGTCTACAGTCCAAATCAAAACAATGCAATGCAGTAAATATGCAATACAATGTTGTTTCGCATTGGTGATAGCGAAATGGCAGAGTAGCTCCAAAACCCAAAGAACCAGAGACTTGGCTTTGGCTTTAACTTTAGCTTAACGTCTCACCACTCTTTCCTTCTTTCTTTCTCTTTCGTTTATTCTTTCCACCTTTCTGCTGTCTATAGTTTTTAATGATGGTACATATAAAGAAGCGAGTATCTTTCTGAATACACAATAGAATAGATGGAACAGCCGCCTCTGCTTCTCAAAATAATAGTATCAAGTTCCCAATATAAGTTAGTAGTGGTAATACAAGTCAGCAATGAGTATTAAGTATTAAGTCTGAACGCTCAAACTGTCTATGTTTAAACGTTAAACGGTAGACCATGACATGATGCGTACATTATATATTATATATATATTATTTTCTATTGTATTGTTTTAACCAATCCGTACTTTACCATAATATAATACGCTATACATGTATATATTTGGTTATATTCTTTCGTCTTTCCCTTTGGTTTTCTGCTCACCAAAAACTTTTGCTCTCAGTATTATTTCTCTGTATTATTTTTATTATTATGTCTTCTGCTTCTTCTACTTACATTCTACACATCCATCTTTGATACGATACAAAAATAATATGTGATTATATTATACTGTTGTTGTCTGTTTCACCTTTGTCTTTACATAAATATTGTACGTGTGCTAATTATGAATGTTTTAGCTTTTGTTTGTACAGACTACAGCCTGATACAAAATGCAAAACAAATAGCTGGTGGCTGGTAAACAGTTTGTATATATATATTTGGTATCTATCATCTATCTATCTATCTCCATAATATTTTCAGCTGGTGTTGGACCTGGCGTTCTTTTTGTTTCTGAAGATAGACAAAAGTTATAACAATAGTAAGTAACTAATGTTGTTACTTAAGGCTGATACTCCGTTGAAGTTATCAATTTGTCGATGTCGATTTAGATGTTGATTGTTTTTGTTATATAGGATGATGATTATAATAATAATGATATACAAATCGGTCGTCACACACGTGGAAACAATCTATATGTAATAGGATATTATGAGGACGAAGACTCTGCTGCAGTTGCGTTGATGTTGTTGATAAAATGTGTGTTTTTCTATTTATTTTGAGTTTCTTCCTACAAACACCAATCTCTACAATAGAAAAGAAAAATACGGATGAATGGCCACATTTCTTGTCAAATTGGTGATCTTAGGATGGAAATTTATTCAATAATATATGTAACACCAAATAAATAGAGTGTAATACAACACAGCACAGGAAAATACCGCGACCACAGACAAACGACAGACAGAGCAACAGGATGGATGGAGAAGTAAAGGATTTGGAGAAATGGATCAGGGATATAAACCAAAAAATACGGCACTACCGACTACCGACCGTTTCCCTTTTTCGCATAAACAGGCACATAGATTACAGAGGGCTATATGTATGCACATATTAGTATTCTATACATAGTAAATAGGAACTGCTCATAAATGTCTAGTTGAGGATATACATACGTATGGGATATGGGATCTTACAGACAGTTTTATGTTTGATGGCTTGCCTCTCTGCTATTATTACCTTCCAACACATACCATTATTGCCATTACAAATATGCACATAAAAGTATAGTATGTATATCCGTGTATATGTGGATGTCGAGGTAGGTAGATCAGCAGCACGCTGTGACGCCCATAGCTAAATTGTTGCACGAGAAAAAAATAGAGGATATAGAATATATAATCAGTTAGTGGAATGGTTTATGTGGATGTGTACAAAGTAAAGGTAAAAGTGGAATGCGTGTTTAGGATATAAACGTAATATGTATATAATGTATATGTATTATTTAACTATTTATATGGATGAATATGCATAATATCAGTAAAGTATTATCTATACATGCTTAAATGCAAACTTAGGGAAGTGCGAATTCGAATTCTGTAAAACACTTTTCTTCTCCCTCGACGACCAATTCGAACTTGGGCTAGTATAAAATTGTGTTTTACCAACCTATACCATATTAGGTACTAGTTATCTGTACCCATTTTCTGTGTGTATCCCCTCATGTTTTTTATATAATGGATATATAAAGTGATTCTTCAAAAATCAGTCACTGAGTCACTTGGTACACGAAAAGACTGCTCTGTAACCATTACAGAGACATAAATAAAATCCTACGTAACTTTATACATTTTAGTTACATTGCTCGTAGCTTCTTTTAAGCATATAATATAAAATTTGTGTATAGCATAGTATATGTTACATGAGAATGTGATGTCATTTTAAACGACGTGGATGTGGTATGGAGACTGTAAAATTATGTGTGTGTTTATAAATGTGGAAAATGGTAGGAAAATACTACATGTAACGTAAATAATATAACTAATGTACAGAAATGCATCTAATGCTAATATAATGATTTCTTCCAATAAACATTAAATCAGAGGCCATCACCACAATCCTGTCGTTTTTTTGTTGTCACTGCCTATCGTTTGTCGTATTGTCACGAAAAATAAAGAAATGGTTAAAAATAACAACGAATTATATGGCATATCATACATCGTATTATTACATACGCAGGTAGATTGCAGTGTATAGGTAACTATGAAAACATTAACGCTTGTACTGGTATGTTATTATGTGTTATTTAAAACTAATTTTGTTTTCAGTCTCAAGTTTCCTTCACACAGAAAAATTGTCATTTAACGTAGTCCACCGCCGTGGTGACGATTATGATGATTGTATAATGTGAGCGCTTATACATACATTTACACTGGCATTATTTGTTATCCCCCTCCTCTCTCTCTCTCTGTCTAATTCTCTCAATCTATAATCTACAGAAAAATTGTCATTCCTTGTGGCATTGCATACAGTGTGTAGTATGGTACTTAACAAGTAAACAGTTTAGTTAGACGACGTGCTATCCGGCAAAACTCCAAGACGTGTTTTTATGCGCACGACAAAATCATTGGTTTTTTCTGTGAGAAGTCGAGGATATAAATGCAACTGACATGCAATTACAATTGGTATTGGTTATGGTGGTCAATAGCTTAAATAACCAATAATGAGAAAATATTGACACTAACTTTGTACAAGAGAACAGACAACTTGGAACTTGTTGGCTGTATGAATGACTAATCTCAATAAAAATACAAAATACAAAGTAGAATTTTGTTAAAAAATTAACATCGATTCCACAAAACACATTAGTGCTTAGCGATTAACATTATCAAATGATAATACTATTCACGAGCAGGTATGTAGACCTGTATTCTTTTTTAGTTGTTGTATTTAATTGTTCCTTTTGTTCGGGTCATTAAGTTTTCTCTGCCAGTGCTCAGAAAATTATACAAGCCGAGCAGTGTTAAGCGGCACACAGCCACTGCATAGCCACTAAGCAATTTCCCATATTAATGTGTAATTGTTTAGCGATGGTAGTGTAAGGACTATAATTAAAGTCAGTCTAACATACGGCATACATACCTTACCTATTCTCCATAAATTCTGTAGTTAATATTTAACATCAAATATGCAATTGACTTTGATCTTGCATTACTTCTCTACATTATATGCCTGCCTGCATATTCGAGACTAATCGCAAAGTTTTTAACAACAAGTGTCGAATCTTTATGCGGAAAAACTGGGGAAAATATTTTTTCCTTGTTAATAACAATTACTACTTATTACTGCTCAGACGATTATTTTTAAATTAGAACGATGAAAACATAAATACCATTCACCATACAATATGCAGATGCTCATATTATATACTATTTATAAGTAAAAGAGTTTCTAACACTATAGGAATCTTTTGCTGTATGAATATATGTAGATAATATAAACATACACATTTGATGTAGAAGTCAAGAGCTGTAAAGTCAAATGGAAGACATATTCGCAAGCAAAAGTGAGCAAAACATAGCGTAGGGAATTGCCTTTCTGATAGTGACCCTCGTACCTGAAAGGGGTACAATCTGCATCTACACACTCCTGTTTAATTATAACTTGTAGCATACTACACTACTGACTTCTGTCCTGGTCTAGTAAAACTCTTTTACCTATGTAAAACATTATACACACACTACACACAAACTGTATAAGCGAAAATCATCAACAGCTATAATTCTTTACCTGTACTTACAAGACAATAGTAAACATCATGAAAGAAAAGGTATATTTTTTCCAAATGTATAGATTATATATTGTTACAACGTATACAAATAGATAATGTGAATATGTATTCAAGCCTAAGATATTCTCTAGTGTTCGCTCTGTCAGTTAGGTTAGGGATGAAGTTGCTGAGAAATATACATACAGCAGGAAATAATGTTGAGAGTGTCCACGATTATTTATATTGATAAGGTCTGGGTCAATGAAATGAACTCACTTTTACCATTAGCATTATCATCGCGATTCCGCTTGTAGCTAATATTACAATACTACACAAAACACAACTGCTGTGCTAATCTTCAAAGAATGAAGGAAATGGAAAAGTTAAAAGTGTAATAGCAATTATTGTTACAATAGTTAATAGTAATGATGATGATAGGCACCTGGATAAAATAGAGCCTGTAATACACCAACTATACGTGTTACACAGCAATAAAAATGTGTATCAATCTCATTATTCATTCTTGATAGGCATTTTAATTGTTCTGTTTGGACAGAGCCTGAATCCGATTCTTTTTTATAAATGTCAATTATCAACTTGCTAGAGCACAGCTGTTGAGGTAATTGACAGAACAATGTTTATTATACACACTTATGGAATAGTTGTAAAAAATACTCTACTTACTGTCCCGTAATACATATTTGCATGAATAGGTACTCTGGACGCTGGACATTGCAATTAGACAACCGTTGCAAATTGCTCCATATATTTATGCTCACAAAAAAGAAATGCATATAAAAAATTAATCCAAATGAGACATAAAGTATTCATTAAAAAGAGGGAGAAACGTTTGTTCATGTACGAGCTGACATTAACTTCATATTTATAGTTACACAAGGTTCAAATTTTCAAGTTTATGCAAATTCTTATACACTCGTACGTATATTTATATATATAATGTTTGATCATGTGATACAAGATAATATACATAAGAATAAAGAAAACATTGGTAATGACGACGACTATGATGTGACATGATACATACAGATAAGAAAACATCTGTATAGAACATTACGCCTTGTGTGCATATGGTTTTACATAGCTTTCTTGGGATTTGTCTTGTACAGTCTCTTAAATTAAAATCCAGGATGTTGTCGACGACGAATCGAACTATGAAGGCGTGACTTTGTCTTTAGCTTTCATGCTCCTGGATGTATGTATGTCTGTAAAATGTATGAACGATCGCGTATAAAAAACTGACTTGTATACAGGCAAGAGTGTAAAGGGATATACCTAAATGAGATATACATACGTGTATGTACAAAACTATATCAATATCAAATGTGTGTGTGTGGGGTAATTTTATATTCTTCACTCAACGAGGTAAAGCAAACTTTGTCAGTTAGGAAATACAAATGCGATCTAAACAAAAGAAATATATCCGTGTAAAAAGTAAAACCAGAAAGGGCGAATGACAGAGACAGATTACGACGTGATGTGTCAGGAATTGCCAAGGAAAGAAAAAAAATGTAATGCTTTTTATTATTATTATTTTTCGGATATTGAATTTCAAATTTCAAATATCATTTCCCGAATATAGTAAGAGTAAAGCATTCATTCGTAGCCATCGCTGCAAATATTTTTTTGTACGAGAAGAACGCGATATTTTAGTTTTGCATCATGTTGTCTCATGGTGATAGTGATGATGAGAATCCCTTTTTAAATGAATTTTAAGCGATATAAGAAATTTATTGTGGTTAGGCGTCGGTCTAACATTAGCAAAGGGGGAAGTGAGAGTAGTTATGTTTTATGGTATACAAGAATAATTTTTTATGCATTATATTGTACTGATGGTGTGAATACAAGGCAGAGCAGCGCATAATAGATTTTTTGGGATTTATTTGTAAATCGTGTAAATCTTTATCCCGTGATCACAGTCGTATGTTAATCTTCTCTAATGATGTTATTTTTATGTATGGTAGACACAATTATCTATGACCAAGGTACACAAAGGACTGTCAATTGTCCCAGGATTTTGTGTGCACACATTACACATACATCTGGCAGACAAAAACGAGATGGAGAAATGTGTTAGAAATTGCTTCCTCGTTCATGGGCTTCTTTATCATCTCACACTTTTTTAAACTAGTTGGTATCCAGAAACATAGTTAAAATTAGAAGATTACTCAACTAAACCGCGACTCCCTTTGTATTTATAATATATAGCCGGAGTCGAAGGTGGAATACGGGCTTTTATATCAGTGTATACATACTTACATACATACATCAAAGTATCTACCCTTTCTTCTGATCGTTTGGTTTGTAGCCATTATGATGTGTAATTATTTATTAATACTCTCATGTACAACAATATACATACAATGTAATCAGCATCTCACAGAAAGCTCTCCGGTGATCTAAAGATACACACCTTCGGCTCCGATCAATAAGCATACATGTATGTATGAAATTCATTACCTAATTTGCGTCTGGATCATTTCAAAAATCAAGCTGAATCAAATGAAAACTGCCTGAGGGTTATCAAATATTCACCCAATATAATCCTAATTACTATTAGAAAGAAAAAATCCCATTTGGGAATACATTTATACCCCATTTATAATTTTAACAGCGCAGCGTTCAGGAAATAAATCATTTCAACTATGTTATAATTTTAAAAGGAGCTAGGTGTGATTCTATCGACATGTGTATTTTTTACACATTCAATTTCCAATATGATGTACTTTTTCACCTATAAGTTGCAGTTCGCAATGTAGATTATCATTAAGGGATGAGAATCAAGTCGTGTGATTACTCGTGAATCAGAATCACGAATCACGATGTGTGATAAGAACGATATTATTGTGTATAGTCTCTTTTTTTGTAAAAATTCTCCAGACTTCATGATCTGGACAGTAAGAATCCAAAACTCTTGACAAGCAGCTTCGATTTAGTTTTATTGCTATCACGCTTATGGCTATTTATTGAAGCACCTCTTACCACTTAAAAACTTGTGCATTTATATGCGTGCATATGTACAATGGGCAGTACACCGATTAATAATGAAAGGAGTAATGAGCAATGCATTATGCATGGCTTAACATATTATTCAAGTGCATTGCAGTCTCGACAGTATAAATGATATGTATACACACAAAGGATAAGTCTTGACTTTATTGAGAAAACAGGAGTCAAGTCAGTACTATGAGAACATGTGCAATTAATGAGAGTGATGAAGTGCAGAATGCTGTTAAAGGCTGATAACGATAACAAGCACATAATACACTTGTGTAAGTAAGTAAGTATGTACTTGTACAAAGATTGACAAGCTCAACTGAAAGCATGTTGAGACTGGGTCTGGTCGAGGCTCAAAATTGGAAAGAGAGCAAAATGAGTTGTAGATACCAATACAGTTTCCGCATTCCCTCAGGACATACTCATGCAAATGAAAATGAAACTGAAGCTCAACCCAATTTATTGAAGTAGATAGATAGATTCTAAATTGTGAGACAGCTGAGATTTTGACGGTGGACTTAAATCTGAAGTCAGGTGGGAAAGGAACATGAACAGAAATTGACATCTACCAGGAAATGACAAATACACTCACATACATTTTGTAATACTTACATGTGTCTTGCATGTAACAGGAGGATAAAGCCCATTTGAAAAATAAACTGACTTGCTACAGTATTATTATATGTATTATTTTGACAAGTCTAAGTTTCAAGGATAGTTCAATTTAGTAACATGTTACATTTTACAAGACAGATATTATAATAAGCAATATGTACTCCTACCCATGGAGTTTTACAAATGTATGTATGTGTGCGTGTGGGGACTGCTGAGTTCACAATTTAGAGGTGGACTGCCACATGCAAATTTCTACTTGTATTAGCATCAGTTTTTTTGCTTTACATCCGATGATATAAAAAAACAAGAAACATTGTAGGTACACAATTAAATGTAATACGTGGACCCATTAAAATGGGTCCAATTCCATTTTCGTAAGACCTTTTACATCTTCTATTCATGTTTATAAAACATAATATAACCAAAGTTAGTTCCTAGTTCCTCAGTAAAAAAATAAACAGTGTACTTAAAAGTTATGGGCTATTTCGGGAAACGCTCATAGGGCGCTTTTATACCTCAATTAGTTGTTTTATCTCATCATTCAAATTTGAAAGCTGATACTGCAACATATTTTAATGGAAACATTTTTAACTTGTAAAGTACGAGGAAACATGTTAAGGTAAAATAGACTTTTACTAATTATTTTTTACTTTGTTGATAAAAAAAATCGTCTCAATTTCCTCAATTACCACTCAAATGATGGTAAATGGACTCACTAACTAGAATATTGTATGTTTAATGGATACATAAAAAATTAATGTGCACATTATTTAATTTATTTAAATATACATATTACATATGAAACAAATTCGGTAGTTTTGCACCCACCATTTTTTCTAATCTCAACAAATAATGTACAAAATGGCACTGACGGTCACAACTATTGTCGGTTGTCATATTCGCAAATTTTTTGCTATGAATTCTTCCTCTTGTAGGAAATTTTATTTGATCTAGGTATGGAATAGGAAGGCTGTTTAATGATTGCATATATTATACAGGGACATAATGCACGACTTTAGTGCATTGTGTTACGCCATAAAAACATTTTAATTACTTAGAGAATCTTCAGTAATAACTGAAAAGTGTTTTGAGCTGTTTATAACTTAACACTTTGGTAATTCGTCACTGACGATGAGGATGAGTAAATATTCTTTTTTCACGTGTATGAGCATTTCGAGTTAGTACCTTTTTTTTCTTCCCTCCAACTCGTGGGTTAGCAGTAATTATGTACAATCATATATTTATTACATATAACTGTTGAGGAAACAGTTGCAAAGTAAATAAACCGATGGGCACATATTTAATTTAGTGCTGTCACAGTTGTAAAAAATCAACTGTCATACCTGCATTTTACTATGGGCAATTAAAACAGTTCTTTTCATCTGTTTACGTACAGTTTACAGCGTTATGTTTGTTCTCTTTGCATATTGCGGCAATAAATACTCGCCATCAGTGGTTTTCTTCACTTTTTATGCTCGGTATATCGGTATGCACCATATTTTACTTTTACCTCCACATTTACATTTAGTGCACTGACTTTAAAATTTAAACGTGTATAAATTGGAAATACAAGGAAACAAATGTACACACTTGAGTACAAAAATTTAACATGTAAAAGTAAAAGATATTCGTGTTTAAGTATTGGAAATAAATATCACTTACAATTTATGCGTTAGTCTTACAAGTACAGATTGACTAATGGTTTTTCGGGCCTTAAATTTTATTGAAGGAACCACTGGGTGCTCATTGTACATAGTAAAAGTATCAAGTATTATACGTCATTTAAGCATCTTACAAACAAGGAAACATAAAAAAAACCTAAAAAACTAAGAGGAATAAAATGTTGAATACACTGGTCATTTTTTACGATAATAAAAATCAATTTTCTATCTTCAACCGCTTCATTCTCCAGTCGTTTTGGAATTTGAACACCACTATAGGCATTCTATATTCTATGGAAAGCATTATAGAAGAACGCACTTCGCTTTTGAAGTCACATAGCTAGCAGACGACAGTGAAAACGCATATAGTGTAAAAAGCAAAGTTGTAGATCGTCATTTTTGAGGGCCACTTT
>JAQIVE010000917.1:0-29701 GCA_034698285.1 Sminthurinus bimaculatus | reverse complement strand
TACTCTATGGAAAAAGTGACAAACTCTGCAGCTTTTTTCCCCCGAAACTGCTAAATGTCTCATACATATGTACGTACACATGCATATTTACAGTTTAAATTCACATTTTTTTACTGAACATCCATGAAAAATTCATGTGTATACGTATGACAAGGCCAGGCTGAATAAATTCATAAATTTTACTGAGACTGAGACACCTAGTATGTAAATAGCTATCCGTCTACTATGTAAGTATATAATATGTATGTATGCACTATGCACGTAAAAAAATTGGTTGTCAATGCGAATAAAGAAAATACAAAAAATGTAAATAAATAAATTGCACATATTTTTCGCTTGTTTCAATACTGGTGACACAGGCAGCGTTTGAATAGCAAGTAAACATCCAAAATCCAGGCAATAATAATAACAATGTGGATAGTGCACGGGTAAACTATGCAAAACTCTTTTGGATATCACTCGAAAAAAGACAGAATCCGTCCGGCTTCAATTTCCACGCCGAAGGGTATTTATTTGCTATTCTACTAGGATGTTGCTTTGCTTTTTTTTCTCCATCTCTCTGTATATATGTACGTGATACATATGTCTGCACTTGTTATGATGTCCTTGTATAATGCTAGATCAGCATCGGTGGATTTGTACAGAAACCTGCTGCTTCTTCCAATACCACATAAAGCCTTATATATAGGTATACTATACTATACTATTTATTTTCTTTATGTGTAAAACTATCTATTTCTGCAGCCCATTCACATTCATATCCACATTTCTGCAACATGACAAAACGACAAGAGATAACCGACAAAGGGAAAAGTTGGTTGGTTCCACAAGTAGTTTCTCGGTAAAAGCAAAACCCCTAGTTTTCCAACATCTTCTGAACAGTGACAACCGCGTAACTGTACATGGAGTTTTCCCAAAAAATATCAACACACCTGTTCACCATTTCTCTCTATATTTTTCTGGTATTGAGCAGCTCATATTATAATACGTATTGCACTATGTTGTGCTGTAGTGTGTTGTTGTGGTGCCTGCGATTTCATGGTCATAAATATAAATATCATGAACAGTTATCCTTATTATTATTTTTATATTGTAATTCCATTGCATTGAATTTCAACCCATGTCTTCTTTTCAAAATACGGAAGGATGGACAAACATAGCAAGAGAGAGAGAGAGCAAAAAAAGGCATTGGAGAAAAGGAAAGTTGCGCAAGTATTAAGAATAAAAAGAAGGAGAAGCCAGCTAGTCTATAAGCTAAAGCCAACAAAGCTTTGCTTCATTCCTCCTCGTCTTCCGCCGTCAATGTGGATTCCAATTCCAAGTGTATGTCTGTGTTCCTGCTCTATCTGTCGATGTCCAAAAATCGCAAATGTACAATATAATATGTGTAGTGTATTGTGTGGTTGAGCTTGAAAACAGCCCAGTGTGTGTGTGTGTAATGTAATGTTCACCATATAAAAAGGCGGATTGGAGAGAAACGGGAGAGTGAGAGAAAAGAGAAAAGAATAAAGAGGGAGAGTCCGTCTCGAGAGTCAGTCAGGACAAGACAGGCTTTAAGGCAATTTAGTTGAACTTTAGCTGTGCTACGCCTGTCCCTGGATCCGCGTCTCTCATTGATAACCTTTGTTTCTTGGATTAGGATTTTAGTCTTTGTCCTTCATGTAAACACAAATAAGTTTACATCAACAGCAACAGTAAACTACCAACACAAATCGTTTATATTCTCTCAACAACCATTTTCTATGCCCTCATTACATTGGCATACGTTGACCCTTGTCATTGATGAACAGCAATAAATAAATTATTATATCTTCACACATACACACATTTTTGACCGACGATATTAAAATTGTGCAAACTTTTTGTAAATGAGTTGACATTTTGTTAAAGTAAAATGTGAAGTAGTAAAATACTACAGGAATTCAGAAAAAATTCAGTTATTTAAAAGGTGCCAATAAATCCAAATTTAAAGGATTTTCGAGGATACGAAGTCACTCAAACTTTTTTCAACGGGGTAAGTCCTTTCTCAATAAACAGATTATTATGCTATGGAAACCAAGGAACAAAATATAAAATATTATAGTAGATATAGTATAGTTTACAATTCTATGGGAATCTGCAGGCTCACATAGTGGAAGTTTGTTTTACTCAAGAAAATGTCTTATTTACTTACGATTCAAAATCTGTTGAAAGTAAAAGCTACGATTTATACGTATGCATAATATAAATACAGTGTACATTATACATACATTGTATTTATTAAAAAGTACAATATGACTACGAATCATCCCGAGATTTTTAAGCTCGTGAAGTAAAACATTGCAAGGCTTCAAATTTTCTAGTTATTCACAATTAACCAGAATAATTGATAGTAGGGAATAAAACAGATACATAGAAAATAGAAACCATAGCATGTGATTCCTGTTACGCATTATGTATACCACCTACTACAATATCACTTCGTTTTTCATTTTCGCGTTCATTTAAAAATGAAGCTAAACATTTTCCCGTTTTGCACCCTTTTTGCACAATCAAAAGATCTCTACAAAAATAACTGCAGAGCACCATATTACACATTATTCGTAGAAAAATTGCAAACAATTTTCAAAAAAATGAGTCCGTGCTTATGAATTTATGTGAACCATAAAATATTTTCTTTGTGGAAACGTAAAATATTTCTCCAAAAAACGTGTCAACTTTCTAGTGAAAAAGAGAGTGAAAGAGAATACTTGAAAGGTAATAATGATACTTTTTGTCCTTCGTCTTACATATTTACGAGAAGAATAATAATTAAAGCTTGTATCTTGTATTCCGAATCTGAGACTAGAAGTGATAACTTGTACAGAATAATAATAATACTTATAAAAAATAATTATGTGTATACTTATAAAATAATGATGGCACCTAATAAGTAACAACTAAAGTACATAGGTAGATCATGGCAATATGTATGTGTACATTTATGTTACAGAACTAATTTTATGTGTGTAGTGTGCAAGTAATAATATATATGTAGGTAGTACGAATACTATGCGAAAAAGAAGGGAGGAAAAATCTTGTACGGCTTCATGTATAGTTTCTACATTATGCATACAGACGTGTAATGTATAATCATAGGTTAATACGTCATGTGTCTAGTTATGTTAGGTCTTATACAATATTCAGCCATAACAGAGATATTTTATAATACTTGTGTATGTACAATGTACAATGTATAGTACACGCAAATTTGCAAATAGTGCATCACTGTAGCTTATGCTTTTGGTTATGTTACATATCATATGTATTATGTTGTCTTGTAGACTTTCGTCTTTGTCATTGCCTCCCTTTCTTCGTTGTGGAATAACTGTGTGTGTCATAATATACGGTGTAGAGTGGAATCGGAATATATTATAGCATGTACATATGTAAGACTGCCATGCTTCCCACATGATGAAAAATTGTCAAAATTGTGTTGAAGAAAAATAGGCCATTATGAAAATGAGACAAAAAGGAAGGAGGCAGAGGGAGTGAATTGGGGCATCATGGATCTGTTGACGGTGGAGACTTTCTCCATAGTATTATACATGCATGAATCCCAATCTATACAGACAGATATCTCTGCCTGGTTCCTTAGAGAATGGGAGAAAGTGAGAAGAAAGTATATAATTAATTCCCATCCCACTCTCTAAATGATCTCATCAACTCTTCTTGAGTGTGCGAGTGTATGTATTACGATGTATACAAGTCCAAGTCCAACGAGGGAAACACAACGGCCGCTCTCCTCTAACTCTAACGCATTCCCGCTGTATTATCACTCACTCCTTGAATTAACATGTTCAACAACATCTGAGCCTAATATTACTTTATACGAGATTGTAGTCTCAATCCGCCATCTCATGTTTTTATGTACTTTCTCCATCAAAATCATATAGCTAATATATACATATTGTGTGTATATATGTATATGCGGGTTTATTCGGTTTGTATCTGTTTTTCAAATTCCACACGCAAGCTATATAGTTATTTATGTAAACTTCCTATCGATAGCTTACACATTCATTACACATTACACATGCCACGATGTGACGATTAGATTTTGTACATAAATATACATGAGTAGACAAAGCATAGCCATGTGCATATATAACTAACTTAATTGAATATTCTTCGTCACCACCACAAGCCCAAAGAAAAAGCCAAAATTGCTTAATGCTCTCGCCCGCTGATACGTGAAAGAAGGAACAGCTTACAGATACATAGCTTGTATAGCTCAAACTGAATATCAAAACCAAACCGTATAATTGGACGAAAGTACATACTGGATCCCACTTTGGCTTTGGTTCGTTTAAAATGGGACAAAGAATAGAAAGAAAGGAGGACATGTCTTGGTTGTAATTGTCATTCTTTGAAAGTACAGACTTCTATATAGAGTGAAAATGAGAAAGTGAAAGAGAGAGAGGGGGAGAGAGAGAGAGAAAGCAAACCGTTGAGAGATAAGTTTTTTTTAAGCGCAAACTTTAACACCACTTTACTTTCACCGTTGTACATACATATATCTACTCTACACGGAGGTTTTGAAAATGCAGTTTTACTTATGAAATTATAATGCAGTTTCTTTATTTTATTTTCATTGTTTGAATTTTCATTATTACGATTTGTAGTTGACTTTTTCTGGGCTAGTTTTAGTATGTAATATTATTTCATCTTTTCCTTTCAATCTGTGCGTCTTACACCTTATAAATCTTTATTATTTGTTCCATAAATCATTAACAATGGTTATCGGCAGATAAAATACACTAAGGATACGAAAACCTCGATTTGAGAATCGCAAAAGTTTGTTGCATTTTTTGAATCTGAATGAAGTCGAACGAATTGAGTTCCACATGTGCCAAACGTTCATAATACACACAGATTGCTTATATGAGCTGTTTTTGTATCTCTTTCTTGCTTTTACCAGATTTAGTGGCCTTTTAAACTAGTGTATGGAAAAGATATCAAGGTGTAAAAGCCACATTCTATCCCTTTATTTCAAGTCAAGCCCCACCAATTTACCAGTTTTATGGTTAAATTAGATACTTGAGGCTTCGGAACTGGAACCAATTTTGCTATATACAAACCTTGGATTATAGAGCAGCATACGAACTCAAGGGCTATTACAACAGACTACTTTATGCTAGATATTTACATACATTCGAAATAAACCTTTGCTCTATAATATGTATAAGAAATTGTACCCGTTCCTGTTTAAAATCTTTACTAATACTTTGCCAATTCATAAATTTTATTCTACCAATTAAAGTTTTACATGCATATTATTACTTATAGTGCCTTATTTTTCTTTTGGAATTGCAAAGCTCCTTCCCTTTTCAAGTATGTACATATACGATACAACGATATAAAATAAAGAAACGTTGCAACACTGACGACAAAAGGCATGATGACGATTTTAACTCTAATTTAGTGTACCTACAACCTACATGTGCAAATATGTGCGCATACTGCACACAAAGTCGTACATAAATCATGTAGATAGATAATATAATTACAATATGTATTGGAACATATGTAGCCAAAACGATGACCAATGGACGTATATTCCATGTATTATAATATATATGTGTGTACATCTGGCTCGGCATATACTGTATTGCCTGTACTTATTATGTTGCATAATACGTGTATGTGTATACTGGAGAAAAAAGATGACATGAAGGACGTGGAGAAAGAAAAGGAGTGTGCTAGTTTGATTCCAAATTTGCGCCTGCATGTGTGTGTGGTGATGGATACGATTTTTTTTGTTTAATTTGTAGACACAACTTGGAGGAAAACTGGTGGTTGAGATTTTGGAGTTCAAATTGGATTACAGAGTAGTTCCCAGAGTCCGATAGAAGGAAGAGAAAGGAAAGAAGACTCGATATATTGTACAGTGTATAAACTGGGGGCGAGGGGTAAAGCGACTCTGTGTGTGCAAAGTGTAGATTGAGTTAAACAAGTCCGAGTCAGAGTATATATAGTAACTGACGGAAAGACGCTCTCGTAGAGAGAGAGAGAGCGAGAGTGAGAGGGAGAAAGCGAGTGAGTGAGTGAGTGAAAGAAGAGTAAAGAAAGGAGGGGAAAAGAATAAGAATAAGAAGAAAAAGTCAAGAGGAGAAGTCAAGGGAGTGAAATCCAAATACAAAATAGGAGCAAACATTATCGAGAAGAATGAGTAAAGTTGTGGAATACGTGGGCTGGTTCCATACGCTGAGAGATCGACTGAAAGAGAACTGGACACAGTTTTGGCACTCGACAAGTGAGGAAGGCGGAGGAGGAGGAGAGGAAAAGGAAACCAATTTCCGGGCCAAAATCAAAGATAAACTCGAAAAGCTTAGCCAACGAACCATCACACGAATTAACCACTCATCAACCTCGGACGACGACGACTTTTCTCATCTTACTAGGTAAATAAAACAAAATTCTACACAATCAATTGGATTCTTCTTTGGTAATTGAAGATTTTTACAGTGTATTTTACGGTTTTAATTTTAACACTTGAAAAATTTTACTTTATTTATTTATTTATACATAGGCCGAAAACACGCTCAGAACTCCTCAAAATTTCAGCTGCTGTTATGGGCATTGAGTTTGCATATGCAGCTGAAACCGCGTTTGTCTCCCCACTTCTTCTCAACATTGGACTGAGACATCGACACATGACTCTCATGTGGTGCTTAAGTCCACTTGTAAGCAACTTGATGATTTATGCTCTTTACTCGACATATTACATTTTATTGTTTACAAACAACTTTTTTCGATTGATTTTTTCATGTTTCCCCGTTTTCCGTTCCCCTTTTTTTACATTTTGCTAGCTTGGATTTTTCGTCACTCCGATCCTGGGCTCCCTGAGTGACGGCTGCCACTCGAGGCTGGGCAAAAGGAGGCCGTTCATAATCCTCTTATCTATCGGCATTGTGCTCGGCTTGATTCTCGTCCCCAACGGACAAACAATTGGACGTCTTCTCGGAGATGTCTACAAGGACGACATTCCAATTCAAATGGTCGTGGACGATAGATATGTAGAAAACACAAAGTCATCAGCATCATTCGACACGGTTGCTGGACTCAACTCAAAATATGGGACAATAGCTACAGAAACGACAACGGCAGAGTCAATCAGCGTCCTTGATAAAAGAAAAAAGGAAAAGCGACTCGACGACAAATTAGAAAATCTAAATTCCACGGCCTCGCTTAATCCGCTTGAGATTCGTCTTCCAATACTCAGCTCTGATTCCGAATCGGCGTCAGCCTCATGGTCGTACAAACACAGCCCACGTCACTGGGCCCTGGACGAGAGATCCGGGCGGAGGAGAAACTACATGACGAATCCCCTCATTGACGAGCGGGAGCAACAAGACAATCTTAAAAAGTTCAATCGAAATCCCATCAACAAACGGAAGGAAGACAAGTTGGAAAATGTGTTTATGGAAACTCTGTTTGAGATGGCTCAAAATGAAAATGAAAACGGGAATGGGGAACAAGACAACAACAATGGCACTACAACTGATGACGATTTCAAGCCAAGCAGCTTAAAGTTTAGTACTCTGGAAAATGGTGGACAAAAACCTACAGTGTCATCCTTATCTTCATCAAATGAGAAGAATAGAGACGACGGGAGCAACAACTTAAATAATGGAAGTAGCACTGGTAAAAACAGGAAACCTGTTCAAAAGCCAAAGCTAAAAATGACACCAGAGGAAGCGGAGGAGGAATCAATTAAAAATGAGCGAGATTCCATTGCAAATCACCCTTGGGGACTAGTTTTCACAGTCATTGGTAACAATCATAACCAACTTAGAAACACTGTTTTAAATATTTTCAATACCCTTTGATTTTTACACATTTACAGTAGAAATGGAGAGAAAAATTCTTCTTTTTAGGTACCGTTCTTCTGGACTTTGATGCGGATGCATGTCAAAGTCCATCCCGGGCCTACATGCTAGATGTCACTATTCCAGGTTTGCAAATTGACCCACATTAATGTGAAAATGACAATCAATCAGTAATAATAATTCTTACTCTCGAAGCTACCATTGTTTTAAGCTAAATTAACGAGATTTTTTTCATTACAACCTTCGACTAAAAAGAGGATCATGCCCGAGGCCTGTAAGTTTGATTTCTGTTAGGGTTAACATTTTAGATTTTTTGAAAAGTTTGTTATAAAGTTTACATGTCTTTTTTTCCTCATAATTTAGTTTCTAAAATTCTGACCTACATTTTGTTTAAGGTCGGCGTTTACGGTCATGGCCGGACTAGGGGGCACTTGTGGATACTTCCTTGGGGCTGTAAATTGGGAATCCACATTGGGTAAGGAAAAAAATTCAAGTAAAATCCAGCTAAAATTAGACTGAAAACTGAGTTTAAATCCAGAGCCAGAGTAGATACAAAAGAAAAATCAATTAACTTTCTACAAAAGGAGAGCAAATATCAAACGTGAAATGATAATGAGACAGCAGTGTATTTGGTACGTGGGCCACGGATTCAGATACAAATCGCATTCAATTTATAACGTTTAACAATCTACTTCTACATATTATATTATATTGTATGTACTTATTTAGCAATTTATTTTCAAAAAGCCCAAATTGCGATTTCCTCTCTGTGTCACACACACAGACTATGTGATCTTCATTTTGATTTAAATACTAAATACATACGTGGCTAACATTAAGCTCAAAAATTGAGATGGATACTACTGGAAACTGGGGAACCAGAAAGGTAGTTGTTTTGTATCTAGTTTTGTACAGATTTGTACAAAAGACTTTTTCTTTCCCTTTCTTTTAATCTATATACTGTATACCCTTGTTTTGCACAATAATAATGTAGGACCATCTACCATCTTGTTTAGAAATATTTCTTTGCAGTGTATAACGTCTTTTGTTACATACACAACCACAATAATACTAAAGAGAATGAACTTATCTTTGATTTTATGTATTTTATATGTATACGTATTCATTGTGTATGTTAGTATTAAGCATGTTATTTGTTATTGTGATCTTTTTAAAACTATTTTTGCAAGGTACTTTGTTCGGGGGACAAGTCAGAGCTGTATTTACGCTGGTACTCTTCATTTTCATCGCTTGTGTAATCACGACTATAAGAAGCTTTCGAGAAATCCCTATTGATCGTCTATACGGGAACAAACCAACAGATCGGGTAAACAAAAATTCCTTCTCTTCACAACACAACACAAGCAGAATAATATCTGTACACACCGCATATAGGATATGGACTCACTAAGTCAGTACATAGGTACATGTCATATGTGTAATGTGTACACATCACACACATGACCAATACAAACGTTTCAGCTCAATCTCACTGACCAAATGAAAGCGAAAATGCAGCGAGATATACTTTACAATTTTTCTAAACTGTATGTACACAACTTTCACTCTCTTCTGTCTATATACATGCAGTGAAAGTTCCGTTTTCTACTCACTTTCTTTTTACCCACCACTCTTGTATTTAATTCTCTTCCATTACCATGCGTAGCAATTTATGGTATACTTTACAGTCTGGAATACATTTATATAAATGTGCATGTGTAAAACAAAGGCTTACAGTTTAGAGACATTTGCAAAGTTTTTTCATGATCAAAAGGAAATTAATTAACCAGAAAGACGTAAATAAATATGCCTAGGGTTTGTCAATGAAAAAAGTTGTATTTTATGCATAATGTATCATAATGTAATTTCTTGCTTTTATTGGTGATGTACAGGGCGACGTGGGGACATATTCAAGATTTGAAGAAGATCCAAATCCAGGTATAAACGGCGCACCAAAGAAATATGGAGCTACGGACACTGTAGTTCTGCAGCAGCAAGAGACGTCTTTCAACGAAAATTTGGATTCTAACAATGTAAATATATGGATAACTTAAAATAGACCGATAACTTATTTTGGAACAGCGAGCTTTCCTTCATGAATTTTTTATCACATGAATATAATTAAATTTAAATTACTCGTACCTTTTTAGATTTCAAGAGTACCTTCCTATTTAGCTGAAAGAGAAATACCGATACCAGTTGCGGGTGTTGCCGTTGTGGGAGAAGGTGAAGCGCCTCCAACATTTCGGGAATATGTCAAAACAATAGTTCAAATGCCAAAATCCCTACAATGGCTCTGTCTAACCAGTATGTAAAAACAAGGTTTTATATTCCCATTATTAAAAGGCAATGTATACACCTCGTAATTCTAAAAAATTGAATTGACATGCGGAAAATATACAGCATTATAAATAATATGCATTCTTTTTCTAAATTTACCGATTTTGGGCTAAAGTTACCGGGCTTTTTCTAAATTTACCGGGCTAAATTTTTTTCTGATCGATAGATTTCTTCTGCTGGATGAGCCTCGTTTGTTACTCGTTATATTTTACGGATTTTGTGGGGGAGGCCGTATTTGACGGAGACCCTTCTGCTCCCGTGGGCTCTACAAGTAGAATAAACTACGACAACGGTGCAGTAATTTTTTCCAGTGTATTTTCAGTGACTAAATAAGTTTAATCATCACGGTTAATTTTTAATTCTCAATTATTGCAACGTTGATAACTGTACGCATTTATAATTTGTCAAAAATGGCCATATACAGGGGTGCGATTCGGTTGTTGGGGAATGTCATTGTATTCATTATCTTGCTCCATTTATTCTCTTGGAATTGAGCGTTTAGTTCAAAGATTTGGGTAAGCATATTATACTAATATTTGTATGCAATTTTAGATGGTCACTGATCATTCACTTTTCTAGAATCAGATAATGTGTAAAATGTTTTATGTACATATGCTGCTGCTACTCTTGTTGTGTTTTCCAGTGCCAAAAGAGTTTACATATGTGGCCAATTAGTTTATAGCATCGGAATGATATTCATGGCAATTTTCCGTCATCCTGCGGGTACCATAAATACTTAATACATATTATGTACTTACTCACACATAATCCGACAGCAGTAACCTCTGTACCTAATAAACATTATCAACACAGACACATCTTCGATTGTACATTTGATCTTTTTCATTTTTAGGAGTTATTATATTTAGCTGGACAGCTGGGATAATGTATGCAACTTTATTTGTGAGTCCACACTGACACTGATACAACTTGCTTTTATTTTGGTTTTTTTACTAGTATCCTACTTATGTATATCTTACAATGCTTATATAGGATGTGTATATCGAGTTATGTGAAAATTTAACATGGAATACCATCTCTTTATTGTACAGACCATGCCTTATCTACTAGTTGCCCGGTATCATGCGGCCGACACCTTTGACGTTGATGTGGATGACATTGTCCGAAAACCATCACAAATGAGAGGCCTGGGTACTGACGGTAGGAATAACACAAAAAATAATTTCATCCGCTTTCTTCTTGAGCCATTTTTTTGTAATATAAATCCAAGAAATACTCGATCGCTTTTTCTTCTTTTTCAATTTTCCAGTGGCTATAGTTTCTTCCATGGTCTTCCTAGCTCAGATGACTCAGGCTTTAGTTCTGGGAAATGTAGTTGCTGCAACAGGTAATTTTGGATAAAATACACCATTGACTATAATCACTGACCGTGAATTTTTCTTCCAACTTATCTTCACTGTCGCCTAGCAACGAAACATTTTTTATTTATTGGGCACAGGTTCAACTACGGCGATAGTTATTGCAGCCAGCCTTTTTTCAATGTGCGGAGCTCTTTCAGCCACTCGAGTCTTGTACTTAGACCTTTAAAAGTTTGCTCCTTACATAAAGCTTTTAATTTTCTAAATCATAAACGACATAGATACAGTAGATAATATTTTATCATTTTTAATAAATATATCATACCGATTTCAAATATTTTATACTTTATAATTATTATATTAAAACTATGGAGTAGACTGGCACAGAGATGATCTTTAGTTACTTTTTTCAAGGGATCAGACCAAAATATTGTTTCTTTTGGATCACCAAAATTTCTCTGAAAATCTGGTCTCCATTGGTTATCTGGTTTTCATAGGTCGTCTTAGGTCACTAAGGTTTCAATGGGGTTTTAGCCTTGACTTTCACCTTTCACCCCAAAAGAGTGTAAGTATGCATGTACAATGTACAGGTATAGGGGAAGTGTGAGATCAGGTAAAACGTTATTGTTTGGCCCTTGGCTCTCATGGAAAGAACAAAGTTTAACGACAAAGTACCTACTGGATTTTTCCAGAAGTCATTTCGGGCCCTCTAGAAACCGACATAGAAAAAAAAAATCTTTACTTTAAACTAGTTAAAAATGGATTTTCTTCTATGAGAAACCAAGGAAGGCACTTAATTTCGTCGAATTTCGTGCTTATGTGTAATTTTCTGCGGACCTAAAATAAAATCTTTCTTTGCACGAGCATTAAACGACCTCAACTGATGTGGACCGAATTTTCAGAGTGGTTTCAGTAATCCAAAAGGAACAATAATATTTTGCACTGAGCTCTTGAAAAATAAAACAAAGGTGTCATTTGTGAACTAGTGTACAATGTAGCTTTTTATTCAAACTTGTCGTCGATCTCGACATATTTATTACGTATATTATAGATTATAGCGATATGCACATGTATATCTTATGCATCTTTTATTCGCAGGTCGTACCTACAGGAATGGCGAAATCGTCGATTTAGATTGTCATACATGTGGTTTCTCGTGATTTACACAGTCTTCTATGATTGTCCACGATTTATAGTTCGCCATTCCTGTGGATGAAACCTTACTTGATATTACGTTTTATGTATTTATGTATCATATTATGCAAACGGCCCTGATTGAAAACATTTTCTTATGAACTACACAATGCTTTTTTATTCATTTATTCGCGATGAAAATACGTTTGAGCCCCAAATGATTATAATGATTGAATAAAAACAGGGCCGAGATTTAAAAATCGACTAAAATTGAAAGATAATCGAACAACGTAACATAAAGTACACAAAAATGATAGATGTTATGTATGTTTGATAGAGAATAAACTTCAATTATGGCGGAGAATAGTGTAGAATCAAAAAAGTAGTGTGACAAAGTGTTTAATCTTGATGGAAAGAAATTAAAAATAAAAAATAATAATAAATTGAAACTATAATAACTATTGTTCAAAGCCATTTTCAAAAACTATATGTTCATTAAGCATATGCCAAGTAAATATAATTAGGCGTCCTTTCGTCGTTTCACAACATTTGATTTAAGTATTTAAATGTTTTCACAATTTTTATTCGCCCTTTTTTAAATGATTCATAAACGTGTCACGCATGCATAATATATTATAGGAACCAGGTGGTTTCATTGACAATTCATAAATAGTAGATATATCAATTGTTCTATTTTTTTTGTAGTTACTAATTACTTATTTTTGCAATGTATTCTATTTAGTTCCACCTTGTATAATGAATGTAGAAAGTTGTGCATCAAGCATTCTAAGCCCCTCGTAGTTCAAGTATACACAGAATAAGTATAATTTATCAATGTAGGTACTTAACTATTTTACATATAATATATATTATTACACTATTACACAGTATAGCTAAATATTAAATCCCATAATATCATATCATAATACATCCGTGTAAAGAATTATATTATATCATTATAATAAAAGATATTACTACTGCTCGTTTTATCAGCTTTGAAAGTACTGAAAAACGTATGTCAGTATATCCCTGATTACAAATGTGTAGAAAAACAAGCCTTAGGTTCCACACACAAGCATGCTACCGATATTATAAAAGCTAATTATGTATGTGTTATTCAGAGACCCGGATTCGATATAATATGTATGATAAAATAAAAATAAGTAAATATAATGTGCCCAAAAATATTAAAATAAATTAAATATAGAAAGTCCAGGTTTACATTGCTTAAAAACTAGCACAAGAAAACTCTTGATTGAATTAACAAAATACTAATTCAGTTTATTTCATGAGTCAATACTTGAAAGACCAAAAACAATCCCAATCCCGAGGACTACAGCAGCAACGACGTAAACAAACACATTTAAATCTTTTTTAGAACTACCTTTCTCCTTTAAATTGTCTTCTGCTGAATTATTAATTTCTTTACTGTCATTGGATCCAACACCATTACTATCATGACTTTCAGATGTTTTCTTGTGGCGAGGCTTCCTTTTCCCTTTGCTTCCACTTGTTCCTCCTGGAGATTTTGCTGACTGATTACACGTCGATGGAGAACATTCCAATATCTTGGAGTCACCGAGTAAGAAGCATTCAACTTCCTTTTTGAAAATTCTACAGCGACAGGTGACTTTCACCTTTCTCCTACACCTATTCAATTATTTTTGTAAGTTAAAAACGAAAATTAATAGAATGCAATTTTGTAGAAAAAAAGGTGTTGTTCCAATTCATAACAACATAATACTTATTGACTTAAGTGGTTCTATGCTATAGTTATCATACCGATCCAATGGTGGGCAATCACCAGAATGACATATAGAGAGACATCTTTAAAGATAAACAAAGCAAAACAATCATAGTAAGAATTAGTACAATATAATGTGGCTTGTGTTTTAACTGTACACCTTGAAGCTTGTTTTGTAAGTTTAAGTATGTAATGACTTTCTCAATAATCTTACCTATGACCACAACTTAATTTCTTTGGGCATTGATTTTTACACGACTTTTCTGACTCAGAAAGCAAATACTGCTTAAAGCACGTCACAAATAATGTTTCTTCGCCACAATGACATGGAACTTTGGCGACCAGTGTACAATCTTGACACGGTCCTTTGTGGCAACCAAGCTCACATTGATGTTGGCAGCCCTCTGGACGAGGCTTGCTGCATGGCTCGTAGCATTGCCCACAGTCTTCTTGAACTATATAATATCAACAGTTTGAAGCGTTTAAATAAATCAGCTTTAATTTTATGCTCCAAGTTACAAAGCTCTGTAATTCATAATCATTAATTAAGAAGCTTACGCTTTACATGGCACCGCTTTTGACAACGGTGTTGCCCACAGAACAAAGGTAGTCCACAATATTCCTCACAATTTTCATCTTGTAAACAGCACTGTACTTCTACATTCGTATGAACTAGACCTGCATTACAATTCAAACAACTTTCATCAAAATAAAGTCGTAACACATTTTGTATGCATTTCGATATAATATTATACATATCAGAGAGAACTATAAATTTTTTTGAAAAAGTCAATTTACATTTAGATGGTACAGGTTTCACACATTTGAAGCACGGTTTTCGATTCAATTTTAATGAATGACAGACTGAGGAACAGTAAAAGAGTAAGTAAATACATTTATTACCAATTCAATTTAAACAATCGAAAAAATGATACTAAATTGCAGTTAGTTTTATGTTTTACTAATGCACATAATACCTGATGGGCAGGTATGACCGCATGACATTGTTTTCCCACAAATAAGTTTACATCGAGGGCAGTCTCCGTAATGACATTTATGAAGTTGTATTTCTGGATGATCACATTTGCTTTTTTTGGTACACTACATTAGAACAAGGGATCAACATTTCATTCAGTAAAAAAAAATCTATACTACACAAACAATTCATAATATTTTTTAGTCATCCAAAAATAATGTAATTTTTTACCCATTGTGAACAATTAGGGGGCTGACATTTTTTCTCTGACCCACCTAACCATTAAAATTGATTTTTGTTAATACTGTGTGAATTGAAAACTCTAACTTCCACTAATAGTCGAATAATAGTAGAAAGTAAGTGTTTCATTTAATATGATTTTGGACAGAAAAGTTGTACACATACATGGAACAAAACGGACTGTTTGTCCGCAATAACATTTTGCCTGTGCAGTTACAGGACAAGGAAAGCACGGGCCCTTGTGACAGACCATCTCACATTTATGGTTTTTACATTGTAGCGTCTTCCCGCACGTGATGTTACATGGCGGACAATCCCCGGTACAGCACTTAACCGTAAAACGAATTTGATAAAATAAGCAAACATTACTATGTGTAGTCAGTCCAAACAAATTATGTATGTGCGGACTGAAGCCAAAACGAAGAGAATACAAATTCTCCCGTCCCATTTTTTCTATTAGGAGAATTTTAATTCGAATTTAGATTATAAAAGTTTGAAAAAATATCTTTATTCTCTTACCTTTTTGTTACATGTGTGAACGCCACAATCCCTCATTCGCCTGCATTTTGTCGCGCATACGAATTCTTTGGAGCACAAAACTTCCTTTTCATGAGTCCCACATTTACATTTTTTCCACACTAATTGAAGACAGCTTCCACAGTTTCCAGAATGACACTTTTGTTCGCAAAAATGTTGCAAGCAGTCCAATTCCTTACCACACGTATCTCCACATGGACGACCAAACCCTCGACTTTGATTTCCTAAACAGGGAACACGCTCTTTTCCACAAGGACATGTTGTCTCACATGGACCACAATCGTCTTCATGACAGATGCGCAAGCAAAAATGTTTTCCGCACCCAAGAGGTTTCTTGCATTCATTGCCACACGAAATTGTAATGGAGGTAGAAGTTATTTCCTTACAAGGATACTGAATGCTTCTAGGTTTGGAGCATCTACACATTAAAGAGACCGGAACAACACACTCTGGACATTCTCCGGGATGACATTTGATAGGACAGGTGTGCTCGTCGCATGATAATGACTTTGAACAAACGTCCTCACACGACCATGACTTTGAAAAACAACCTTTAAATTGTTGAAAATTATTGTAAATAAATAAAAATTAAACTTAAAACTTGGATTCGATACTTGTTTATTACTATATATTGTTTATGTAGAAACAAAAGTTTTCTTTCTGTACTGTACTTACGTAGTGTCCTTGGTTCTGATTTCCCACAATGACATGAACTGACAATCTGCTTTGGGCAAGGAGGGCAAGGTCCGCTAATGAGTAAAAAAAATAATTTAGTTTTGCTATTTTTTCCTGTAATAGCTCGTATAAATGTTTTTTTTTATACGGAACATATGTACCTATGACATAATAAAACACAAAAGTGCCCGCATTCAGGTTTCAAAGCCTTCCCACACGATTCTCCACATGAATGTGGGGCTGACCAGGCATCAGGACTTGGGTTTTGTACTTTTTTACAAAAACAGTAGTATTTATTTGGAAATCTTTCTTCTGGATATTCTTCACGACATTTTGGGCTGTGAACATAAATAGTTTAAAAGAAAAAAAGATAATAAATATGAATACATAATTATAACAATAAAGATTTTCATTCATACTGATTATCATAGGAGTAACTTACCAACACCAAATAATTGGCAGATTGAACCCTTTGTAAGCCGCAGCCTCCTTGACATTCTGAATGCTATCCTTTGCCCATCTTTGAATGCAGACCTATAGGAATCAATTCTTTTAGTATATATGTACACAATCAAAAGTTAAAAAGATTTAGACAATAATAATATGAGGATAGATAAAAATATAAATATACTATAAAGTTTTACAAGATGAAGAAGGCAGAAACATTTTTCACAGGACCAAACCTACAAAAGTATCAAAGATCAAATTAAATGTTAAAACATAGTCAACATATACGTTTAGGCAACATTTCTGTACTGCATTTATTTATGCATAAAATTGCTTAATGTACATACAAATTCAAGTATACTAGCATATGGTCACTAAACACAAACTGATACTATGTATACTAGTTCGAAATAATTCTTAAATCCACAACATTATATTGTTATCGATTCTCAATGTGTTCTATTGCTTTAATATCGAAAGTATAGGTACAAAAAGAAGAAAAACAACATACCGCTTCATCCCTTTCTACATTTTCAATACATATCAAACAGATGCCCGGTTTGATGTTTTCTCGTAAATGTTCTAAAGTCTTCCCCAAAAGATCAGAGCTTTCTAGTTCCGTATATTTGGATGTTAAAGATACTAAAAAATGGAAACAAATTGAAACATCATCAAATAATATTACATTATTTCCCTGTGTCTCTGTTTACATGTAAATATTATGGAATTTGCCCCTTGATTGCAAGGCTGTGTTTTTATCATTTTATTACCTATAACACATTTTATCTGTAATTAATTAAATGCCACTATACCCAATATGCAGGCATGTACACACATATACCAAAACAAATCAATACACGTATCTTTAATAATTCAATAATATTATGATGTGTCAATTGTCAATATTACACATATGACTGAGAATATGACGTACCGATTATCTTTTCAGATTCAAGTTCTTCCTCATCAATTAGAGCCTGTTTATTTTTCTTTCTCGGAGAATTTGTTGGAGTAGTTTTATTATTCAACAAATCCATATTGAACCGGTTCTACTAAAGTTGTCACTGTCATTAGTGAGCAGAACTGTAAACTGCTGTTAACTTTTTATTCTCTGTTATAGACTTTCAGACACAGAACTGCCAACTGCTTTATTTATACAACGATATAAAAGACTTGGTTTAGAATTTAAAAATCTTGTAAGGAAGTTCATAGAGTAAATAATATTATATGTACTTACTACATGTTATTATTATGCCTCTTCCATACCCACCACAGATCCTTGTGTATAAAGTACTTTTAACTAACAGAATTAATCAAAATACTAACTACTTTTACTTACAGTCAATATTAAACTTTAAGAAACTAACAACAGTTCATGTACAATTCAATAAGTATATTATTATAGTGTGTAGTAATATTTTATTAGCAAGTTTTATTTAGAAAAGTTATCAAAGGGGAAATATTTAAAATTGAAAACGGGAACTGGAGTAAAAAAAGGAGAGTCGGAAATAGAGGAGCTGCAATGTGAAATGTCAAAATATAAAAACACTGTGCATATCTACAATTAATAAAAACAAAGTTAGCAATCTAAATGTACATGCAGTCGGTAAGTTTTTTTATTGTTTATCGTCATATTATATAATTATCTATAGCCTATAAACATTACTGTAATATTAATTATCAAAGTCATAACATTTTTTAACGAAGTAGTACACACGCTACAGGGTAGATACCTTTATGTGTATTACGTATTAAGTATAAGAATGTACTTTTAAGTAGGCACTAAATAACCACACGCATTGTTAAATCGTCTTTATTTGTATATTGTTTTCTCTGTTATATTATACATGTCAGGCTATTAAAATGCTTGTTTTACCAATAATTATCAATATATTATATGTAGGTTGTAGATGTTTATCGATATAGCAGATAGCAGGTTATATGACACCGTAATACATGTAGGGTTGAATTCCGAGTATCCAAGTATCGTGTGTGTTATAATATGTGATATGTGTGTGCATTAAATGCACACCTATAAAAATTAGTTGTCACAATCAAAAACTGAATCTACACAATAAAACAATTAGATATTTTGATAAGAATGGCATAATATATGTAATTTTGAACATTTTTCTTGATTTACTTTCATCTCATACAATAGCAGTCAATTTGTATAATATACTATACACAAATACACAATGTTACATATTACATACAGAAAAATGATTTTTTGCATACGAATATTATTTATTACTCGAATGCTAGAATGATTTTTACTGCATAATTACTTGTAATTTAACTTATTTTCAATGTTTCGTACGTTTCAACTTGTATTATTACAAGTCCAGTTCGCTGATACATTAATATTGACTTTTTAGTACGAATATTCAATATATATTTTATGCTAAAATTTGATAGTTATAAAAGTTAAAAACCTACGAAGAATGAATTTTCTATGCTGTTCCATATACATTATTACTACAATAGTATGACAATGTCTATTATGTTACTGGCTTAACCTAATTTGCATTGTATGATTTTATTTATGTGTATATAGACTCTATATTTCTCTATTATTTGTAGGGAAAATCATCCGATATAGATGCGGTGAATGGCCGAGAATGTAGTACTCGACTGTTCCCAAAACCATGATGATGAAGAGCAGAGGTATATAAAAGAATTTTCAGATAGCAATGATAATACGAAGAAGAAGAAAGAAGCATTTCCTGGTGGTATTCGATCAACAAGTTTCAAAAGTACGAAAGAGACTTCTTCTTCTTCGTCTTCTGTAGGAGCAACAACATCCTTTTCCGAATCTAATACAACTGCAGGCGGTGACAAAACTTTCCGATTTCCGCAGCGAAATCGCGTCCTCTCAAACGAAAGCCATACGTTCTTAGATCGGTTCAGATCTCAAGCCTCATCTAAATCTTTAAACTACTCGCCTTCAAGAAGCTCGCAAACTTCTCAGTCGTTCAAAGCAACAACAGCAAATAATAACAGTAACAGTCGGAATAATACTCACGGTAAAGCTGGTAGAAGTTCCTCTGTCAATGTTAATCGTAATTACACCTCTTCTTCGAATTCAGCTTCCACAGAATTTAGTTCAAACTCAACATCGAAACCTAGAAAGTGGTACTCGTTTACAAATCTACTGAGTTCACAAAATTTAGCAAATATCCTTTCTTATCCTGCCCGAAGCCGACTTAGTGTGTCTTCAACATTGAATTCTGTTTTTATTGGAAACTCTTCCCCTGCTGAAACTCCTACACCCAGTGACGATTTTCAACATGGATTTTTTAATGGTGCTTTTAATTTTTACCAAAGTCAGCAACATCCGCAACAACAACAACAACAACAAAATGCACAAGGAGGAGAAAGTCGTAGCAGTAGAGTCCCTTTGTCACCCACTCCTTCATGTGTAACCATTTCTGGTGATTATCCATCACGTTTTTTCTTTGATAACAATAACCCCAACTCCAGTTTTGCTGCCACAACAGAGTCTTTGCTTAGAAGAGGAGGAGCTGGTCGGAGGAGTGAAATACAGAGACGAGCAAAAACTAGCAGCTTTAACAGTGAAAAGCATAAAACATGGGATGAGTCAGAAGGAACCTGGAAAGAAAATGAAAATGATGACTGTAACAATGATGAAAATGATATTTTTAATAATCCAGCTAGGGCTTCCATATCTCCTTTCCAGGATAATAGTAATAATAGTAGTATCAGTGGGGTTTCAGTTCATAGACCTTCATCAGCCTCCTCCTCCATTGGATATAATAATAAAAGACTTAGTAGATTAAGTTGTGGCGAATTCTTCCCTTCCTCGAGTCTTCGTAACTCGTCCATTTACACTGACTCTGACACCGAGTCTTTAGAACAGTCGTCTGAGTCTCCATCCAACTTTTTCAATAATCAAATTAATCAACATCAACAATCTAGGACCAATAATAAAACAACGAGTGTTAGGAACAGAAAAGCTTTGGGGAGAAGTTTACCAACATTACTTCGTAAGATATACACCATATACATATATATATACATGCTTCTAATGTGTAGCTTGCTGTATGTCTGCAGTCTGCATGGTAAAGGAGAGACTACTTGTAAGTAGTAACATAATATAAAACGTAATGTTATATGATTGATGAGATTATTTATGCATGTCAGATTCGAGCTTGAATCCATTTTATAATTTGCATGAATTTGCTTAACCATAATACATAATGTGATATATTTGTGGAGGTGTATATAGTTAAATGATACTACATATTTTATAGAAGCTAATTTCTATGCCCCAATTATTTAAATATATTATACTATAGGACTCAATCAATAATAAATAATAAGCACACACATTGCGTAGTATATACATACAGAACTTTTATTGGAAAACAAAAAGTATGTACGTATGCATGTGTTTGCATGAAAACAGCTTTTCCTTTATTGTATACAGATATTGTGGTTCGTAAAACATCCAAGTGCTAATTTTAGTGATAATATGATCAACGTTATCAATTTGTCCTATATATCCATTTCCCTATGGCTGTGGCCTGTGGTTACACTTCTCTCTTTCATTCTGGGAAAGAGTTTTAGTACTATTAAATATCAATACATGATATTTGTAATATATATGCAAACTTGGAGCGTAAAATATGCAATGTACTTGAACCATACTGCACATGAATAATAATTTGTGTAAGCAGTATTCCTTTTTCAATTCAGTTTCATTATTAATTGATAGACTTTTTATGACTGTTACATGAAAACATATTTATTACCGTTATGTTATTCTTATGTAACTGTTATAAAAAATGATAATCTTAAAGTTTAAACTGAGTAAGTAAGTAGTTTTTACAAATATTATTTGAATCGTGCCACACAGTTGCAAATCATTTATTTATATAATATGTGTATATTTTATGTACATTTGAATTCCAGAAAGTGTCTCATCTTTTTTACCTTCTTCCTCTTTCACATTATATCTTGTTCTTATGTGTCTCACTTGGAAACATGAAGTCTACACGTTATGTGCTGCATGGACTTTTTAGCAAATTCGATAGACACCAAATAGATAATAGTAGTGTGAATTGTATCAACTAAAACTAGACCTCGTAAGTTGTTTTATGCATGTGCACGATGCACTTATCACTTATATATTTACCTCTATAGTACCGTCATTAATTATGTAGATGTAGACTAATAAGAGTAATACTTACTAATTAATAAAACAACATGCATGTAAAAGAACGTGTTGTTCATTAATAATAGCTTTTATTTTACTTTCTAATTATTTGTTACGTAAATCATTATTTCCTCTCGTTTTTCTTCAAGTATTAATCTATTTGGCTATGCTAAATATACAAAATATGCATGTTATTATAGACTATGTATATATAGCCTGATTTGTACACAATTAAGTATCTTTCTTAAAATTAGAACTAATTTGCTTTGTAATTTTGGCATGACCTATTTTAGAAGCAATGGAATCAGCAAATAACGGCTACGCTGGTTTACATACAGGGTCAGTAACTACGCAAGATGTATTTGACCTTTTATATCAAGAATTTGTAATACTGACCGGTGCCAAATCAATTGATGATCACTACATAATGATATTTCCTGATAGGTAAGCATAGTGCCAAAATGCCTTCAAGCTTTAACATTTGTAAAATTACTTCAATTCGTTCAAAGTTGTATGTATTTTGAAATTATCGCCAGTAATCAACTATAAAGACTTAATATGCTTTAATTTACGTATTTTATGGAAACAGAGGAAATTTTCATCTACTAGAAGACAGTGATTATCGACGGCTCATGCTGTATTTATGTGCAGTCCCCCCGTAAGATTCATTTTCATATTATTCAATATTTTAGACTCTTATCTAGTTATGTATAATAATATAATGTGTATGAAATAGTGCTGTGATGCTGGGGAAAAAACGCAAAGCACATTCTCACAGTGAATTAAACTTTGTATTCGTACTTATTAGTAGGAAACCATGTATGCGACTATAAAAACTGATTTTTTGTTTTGCTTTTAAAAATAGTATGTCTGAATCAGAGTCTGGATTTGTGATTGTTGTGGATCGGCGGCAAGATAAATGGAATTCTGTGAAACAAACCTTGTTGCGAATTTCAGTTTTTTTCCCTGGAGTAATACATCGTGTATTTGTGCTACGCCCTGTTGGTTTCCTTCAAAAAGCGTTGTCTGAAGTCTCCTCCAAGCTTTTTAGAACGGAAAATCTTCGCTTTAATCTAACCGTGTGTAATAATGTATCAGATCTTTATGTTTGCATTCAATCAAGTCAATTAACTGAAGATTTTGGTGGATCAATACATTATGACAAAATCAAGTGGGTTCAACAACGAATTGAAGTCGAAGCCTTTGGGGTTGCTCTTCAAGTACTATCCACTGATTTAAAAGTTTTTACGCTTTCATTTCATGATCTCGAATATCCGAACGATGTAGAGGAGACACAAAAACTACTACAAGATAAAGTAAGTGCATTTTATTGCAGTAATCCTCCCTATAACATTATATAAACTGCTCGTGTCTTTCTATCAGAATCTCCATACTATCTCAAAAGCAGTGAACAGAAACTCAAACCCTAGCATTATAAACTGGAATAACAATTTAACTTTGTTTTATCTGTGGCCATTCTAGGAAACCGAGTCCCGTCGTCTAATGGAGGAACTACAGTTAGCCTCCGAACATGGAGAATATCTCCTACAAAGAATCAAACGGGGTGGTCAAGTTCCTGAGAATAATGGAGATGGATCAAATAATTTCACTCAACAAAAACAACCCAGTAGCAGTAATGTTTGTGGTTCTAGTTCGGTTCAGTTGATAAATGTCATATCTGTGGAACGTTTTATACTACAAATCGAAGATACTTCACGCTTATTTCAAGATTTCTGGGCTAAAGAAAAAAGTGAATTAGAACAGTGTTTAAAACTTAGACGTTTTGAACATGATTTCAAGGAACTCCAAGTTAGTAAAAGCAGACAAACGTTTCCCATTTCATACCAAATACATTGAATTTTAAATTTTTATTTTATGTCTAGCCAGAAAAACAAACTTGTAATTTTCTATACGTTCTTTCATTATTATGTATTAGTATTAGTAGTAAACCATTCTGTCATTTTACATTTACAGGGAGCCTTTGATTTGAATGTAAAGAAATTAAATTCGATTCCGGATGTGGGCACTGATGTTCAAGCGACATTGAAAATTATTGAGGAAACGCGTAGTTTTCAAGAACTGACGATGCAAGATGTTAATCGTGCAATCGATTTAGAGAAGATGGGAAGGCATATTGTCTCGAACGATCCTTCAGCGCTAGCAGTGGATACTGTGGAACCTAAATGTATAGAACTGAAGAGAATGACAACTCATTTTCGATTTATCCTAGAAGAAAAACTACAAGCGTTACAAGACTGGAGTCAAGTTCAGTTGACTATTGAAAAGGTTGGCTTTTCTTCACTTTCTTTTGTTCTAATGCGTTACTTTCATTATAGTTTAATGCTTATGAAGTATTTTTTTTGAATTTAATGCAAATATAATGTGGTTGAAAGTTGAACGTTACAAACGGTTCATTTTTATGTTCAAAAAATAGGCCAATCAACTATGCACAGAAGGTATGGACATACTCAGCAGACCTCAGCAGGCAGTGGATAATATTGAAGATTGCGTAGACTCTGGTGTTTTAGTGAAAAAGATTGACGTATTTCTGGAAGTTGTACAAAATATTTCTGATGAAATAATGAAATCAATAAATTCTATTGGTTCTACACAATCTACAAAATTATTAAAACAAGTAAGACTTTGTTTTGTTTAATCGAAGTACTGTCCATTATAAAATAACTTTGAAATGACAATAATATATTATAAGGAATGCAAGATATTATTTTAACGAGAATGTCGGAGACTATGTATCACACCTAGAACTTAATTCATGTCTTAAAATACGTCACATGTATGACATTAAATTATTCATGATTGACATTTTTACTATTCGTTTGTTATTTCAGGTTCACAAACGAGTAGAAGACCTACAGGCCGTGATGCAAACGAGACGTTCTTCTGTCTTACAAAATCTTAACAAAACAAAATTGAGAAGAACTTCAGGTTCTGGTTCAAATAATTCGTCCATATCACCAAACAATCTATCTGTTTTGTCGGATCAAAAAACAAACTCAAAATCAACATCACAATTGGAAGAAACCGGGAAGGCTGAACTACCTATCGGAGAATCATCTCTCAAACAAGCGTCTTCAACTTTATCTTTAGATGGGTCCGCTTTCAACGGTAAAAGCTCTGAAACTTTAGAAAGCAGACGAATAAAAAGGGGCCATGTCCTCAAAGAACTTTTACACACTGAAACTTCCTATGTCAACGAAATTGGTGATATACTAAATGTACGTTGCAAGTTTTTGAAAATTAAAACAATTTTCAGTAGAGTTAGCATTTTAAGTTCAATAGTAACATGCAAGGTAAAAACATAATATTTAGAATATAAGAACATAAAAATAAGTTGTTTTTCATTCGATTGTTCTTTAAAGGGGTATCGGCAAGGAGTAGAGGATAAGGACTTGAAAATTCTTCTTCCAAAACAACTTTTACAATCATCATCAGGTTTTGGAACCGAAATCACGAATGAGCCAAAGTTGACAAACATGAGTGTTCTATTCGGAAATCTTGAAGATATCCATAGTTTTCATTTTAAGTCATTTCTTCCTGATTTGTCTAATTGTATTAAGTAAGAATGATTCTAAAATTATACTTTGCTTTTAAAATTAAACATATTTATGTCTCGTAGTTTAACTTTTAATTCTTGTTTGTGAAGGAATAATACTGAATCTTTTTATTTATGAATTTAACTTGGTGATTTCAGATCTGTAGAACTTGTCGGTCTATGTTTCATTCAACGGGTAAGAAAGCTAAAAATTTTAATTTTCTAACATTTACTTATTATGCGTATAGGTACTTAATAATAACAAACAAAATACCATGTACTAAACATCATTTTTTGTTGTTTTATCAACTTTTAGCATGTGGAATTCATAACTTTATACAGGTAAAGTTTGCATATTATCAGTAATTACTAAAAAGGTTTCCCCCACATTTTTTCCATTCTACCAAAAAATAAAAAACACCTACTATATAAGTTTAAAACTTCTGAATTTCTAAGAAAGGTGAAAGGACTGACAATGAAATCTGTAAAGCCACTCTCATTTCTGCTCTCATTGTCGGACGATGACCATACTTCCCATGTCACTTCATTGGACGATTCCCTATCTGTGTGACCCCATGTTACCTTTAGTTATCTCTGCAGGTTAAACGGTAGTAACTGGGAAGAACAATCGGCAAACTAAGGAAGTGATGTAGTAAAATGGGTTTCCTGGCAATTAAGGCAGAAATGAGAACGGCTTGAGCACTTTGAAGTTTAATTTCTCCCAATACGAGGTCGAATTGTTACACATGTTTTAATATATTTGTTTTAAAATATTTTCAGCAAATATTGCCAACTATTGCCTGCCTCTGAAGCCCTTAGGTAAAAGTATTTCATAATTCATGCATAATTATTGTAGTGAATGTGAATGCGCGTACGCATGTCTTTTCAGGGCTTTCAATGTATAATATTTATTAATTAAATTAATTATTTAATTAATAAATTCTTCACTTTTTTCGAACAGAAAAGAAATTGGCGAAAATCACCCTTGGTTTTTATCCTGTCGTCAAAGATTGAATCATAAATTACCATTAGGGGCTTATTTACTAAAGCCAGTTCAGAGAATTACAAAATATCAACTACTTCTCAAAGTACGATCCCAGTTGTTTTATTTTCCATGATTATTAGATTGTTGTCAATATTTATTTGTTGAAGTAGTTTGAGTTTGAATAATTGATAATATGAATAAATACAACGGATTACAAAACTGTTTTATATTTATTTTATTTCAGGACTTATTGAAAAATTCGGAAGGATGTGAAGGGTATAAGGTTCTTTTAGAAGCCTTAGAACACATGCTTATTGTCCTGCGGTGTGTAGATGATGGGATGCTTCAACTTTCCATTGTCCATTATCCCGTATGTTCCTTCTTATTTAACTAATTGCCCGTTTCCAATATTCTCGTATTTTTTAAAACAGAATAGACATGCTTACTTCATTTTCTTTTTTAATTGGAAGGGTCGACTTCAAGACGAAGGACCACTACTTTTACAAGGCTCATTTATGCTCTGGACAGAAACGAAAAAAGATAGACTGCGGCTGAAAGGCCATCAGCGTCACTTATTCCTGTAAGTTTTAAAAAGCAATTTCACAGTGATAAGAATACTTCATACAGTAACTAAATACTTAAACATGCCACCCTACTTTCTCTCTCAAGCTTTCTCTGACTTTCTCTTTTACAGGTACCAAAAATCTATACTAATATGTAAAAAGGACAAAGATCCCAAGTCTACATCTTTGTACTTCAAAACAAAAATTAACTTATCAGGTAAACTGCTTCAAACATTCCATCAAATAATAATATTCCTACATAATAACTGCCTGACTATTAAAAAAAAATGTTGGAGCACAAAAATGACCTTAAGTATTTGAATGTTTTAAATAGAAATTGGGCTAACTGAGGTTTTAAGGGGATCAGGTTCATCGAAAAAGTTTGAAATCTGGATTCAGGGACGTCTAAAGGTTTTTATACTTCAAGCTGAGAGTATGGAAAGTAAGGACCAATGGGTACAAAGTATTAAAAAGTTACTTATGGAGCAATTAGAATCTTTACGTATAAATAAAAGTGCTAGTGGTGTGGGAGTGTCTACAAATGTTAGTGTGAGTACCAAAAGACATAAAATGATGAATCAACATAAAGGAATGTCAATGAATGGGTGGAAGTCTAACCCAGCTGCTAGCAGTCATCGGTAAGTATGTCTTTCTTATACATAAGTACATATTATAGACTTGGTAGTTTCAAAGTAAAATAGAGAATAGAGAATAAAACTTCCTTGCTGAAGATCTAAAATCAAATTTAAAAAAATCTAGGGAAATAGTTTAAATAAACGTTTTTATTGATGTATAATTATTTTGTATTAGGCCTCTGCGACAAACATCGTCTTGGGTAGCGTCAGATTCAAGACCACGAAGTAGAACATCGACACTGGGGGGAGATGTAGAAGATGATGGTCTCAGCTCAGATCTGTCAAATAGCGATGATGATGAGTCATATTCTTTAAATTTACCGAACAACGACCATCCGTCGTCTCTCCCATTGAACCAGCCAATCTATGCTATCAATTCCCAAAGTAGCTGTGTTTATGGAAGTGGTGAAAGTATAGAAAACGGCCCAAAATATGTTGCATTAGCAGATTATAATTCAATGGGATCGGCTGAAATCTCATTTAAAAAAGGTGATGTAATAATCTTACGAAAGCTCGGTCATGCAGGCTGGTGGTTTGTATCAGCAGGTATGTTTTGGAAACTATTATAATAGCATAAAGTCTAATAATAAAAAAGAAATGCTTAATCTTCAAGCGGTTAAATTTTTTTCCAAAGGTTAAAAAATCATACTACAGCATTATATTTGTTTTGAACATTGTAGGGGAAGGGCCGGGTGCAAATGAAGGTTGGGCACCATCTGCCTTTCTGGAACGTCTCGATTGTGCTTTAGGATCTTCTACAACTTCAGTCGCAGCATCTGGGTCATCAAACTCAAGTCAATCTAATTCAACATCAACACCAACATCACAGCATTTTAATCCCCATCCAATGCAACAAAATTCAAACCAAAGTACCGAAGGTCTGACTTCTCTTCTTCGATAAAACAAAGTAACTCGTTTATTCATTACTGTTCCTTATTATTATTCCATTAAAAAATGCTCTTGTAGGTTGTTTTGTGATCGGTTGAAAGTTTTAAAGCATTAGCATCACATTCGGAATTCATTATGTTTGTCCATACATTTAATGTCGACCATTGTTTGATTCGTTGCGTAGAACGAAGTAGAAATTCTTGCGTGTACGTGTTTGAATGTGTGTATTTTGTGTTTAGTCAGTATTAGGTTCATGAATCTCAAGAAAATTAGTAAACCTAAAAATTATTCGTAAGTACAAGTAATAACGATATAAATTAAGTTGTTATTACAACTACATAAATATAAAACAATGTGTATTAGGCTATATGGGCGTTAAAAAATCCCAGTTAAACAGTAAGGAAATAGGTTATATTTATAGATTCTATTTCACAGTTTACGTTAATGCAATTTAAAACTGCAATGCTATGGGGGGAAAATCGAAACATACATACAAGGCAGTGTTTAAAATATTTAGAAACATGTAATACATAGTATAATAATTAATATAGTGAAACATAAATCACTATAATATATATATATATGTTGATATAGTACATTTTAGATTTTAAGAAATAATATTGTACATAATACTAT